>JAHWFO010049639.1:102245-119833 GCA_023313115.1 Rhysida immarginata
GTTAGGTTAGGTTAGGTTAGGTTAGGTTAGGTTAGGTTAGGTTAGGTAGGTTAGGTTAGGTTAGGTTAGGTTAGGTTAGGTTATAAACTACTACTAATTTATTTATAACTATATGATTTTGAAACAGAAAAAATGCCATTTTTAACCTAAAAAAAATTTACGAGTTAATTCGTTAATGTTTCGGACTTTTCTGGATTATGCTTTTTCTTTAATATGTTAGTTTCACTTAACTAACCTCATGTTTATAAAATTTGCAACACCATGAAGGAATAAGGCGATTGAGCTGCAATTTTCAGCCAATGCAAATGATAGTGTTATGCAAATGATTAAAATTTCAAAATCACTACGCATGCGTGGGCTGAGCAGCGCCCTCTGAACTGCTGCTGAAACAGTATAAATAGAGGGCTGTCGCGGGACGTTGAAATGGTCTATGGTTACCTGCTAGTCGTAAACATTCGGTGAAATGATGCCTCTTCGACGAAAGAGGGCGACATTTCAACAACTTACACAGTTTGAACGGGGGAAAATCATCGGCCGTCGTGAAGGAGGATTTTCCTATCGTTCAATAGCAGCTCGTGTGCAGTGTAACAGCAGCACAGTGATGCGAGTTTGGAAGCAATAGATCGACGAGAATCGGACAACTCGGGAATTCGGGAGTGGATGCCGAAAGGTGACTTCAACGCGCGATGATAGACACCTGGTGCGCTTGACGCTGACGGACCGTACAGTTTCCTCTAGACAGTTGGCAGCATATTGGTCCAGTGCTACAGGTGTATCCCTGTCTACTTCCTCAATTCGTCGACGTCTGCTGCGCCGAAGACTGCGTGTAAGAACTCCTTTATACAGTAAATACAGAAATAGTATCTGAAAATAGACTTACCTATTCGGAAATAATTATAAGAAGAATTATCATCGTGGGACACTTTTCCTGTACCATTACTGGTTTTATATTAAGAGGAAATGGTTATTTGAAAAGTGTCTTCTAAAGAGAAGTATTATTGCGTTATTGGCTGAACCATGAAAGTGGCGTCTTCAAAGTTGAAGTTCTAGAATTCAGTTTTATTCAAGCTATTGAGATATTGAGTTATTCGGTATATATATCGCTAATAGCTGAAACATGTTTTGTGTTTAAGCAGTTTGCTATTGATTTTTTTTTTTGGATTTACTTGAAGAGGAAATTATTATTGCTTATTGATATTTCCATGTTAACAGTTATCCGAATTAATTAATTGCGTAATTGTACCCGTAACTATTAAGGACGTCTTTCATTATTGCTGTCATTAATTGGTTCAATTTTCATTTTTCTCTTTGGCCTATGATTGTTGAGGAAGATAGTAGTCTCCTGCTAAGGAAAGTAAAACGTAACCAACAACCTGATTTCGACTTCTGAGCCGAAGACAAATGATTCCAGCTCTACGGGTTTAGAAGATGCCCAACCTGCTAGACATCATACATACCAAGATTCCGGCAGTTGCGGAAGAGGTTATAATTATATGATGTTAGACATTCCACTGCGTATTTTTCATTATAGTAATAAGTCAAAAAATATACTGATATTATTGTTAAAGATAAATTTATCAATTTGAGAAGAAGATTTAAATTTATGGAACAGTATTCCTATACTTATAAAATAAATATTTTATTAACTTAAAATTTTGTTTTACCATTATTCTACCTCCGTACTTTATGTCACTTCATACATTTAGAATTAATTTAATCGTAACAGTACCAATTAGGGAGACATTTGTACCAGGACAATTACTTGTACAACATTTAAAAATAAATTGGCATGGCGAAATGGTACATTCGCACAGGTCTACCACGAGATAATGATACGGAATCAAGAAAAATTGTGGGGCTGTGTTGGGACACGGCCCCTAGTTAAATCGTAGAATACGTCCTGAGGCCACATGGCGAATAAGAAAAAAACTTTGTGCAATACAATTTAAAAAAATTAATGTCTGATATAAAATGTTCACACAAAAAATGTACTTGCAATTCATCATAAATTGCTAACCAAACCTTTATGGCATTCCCAACTTACAAATCACTGGTCAATGATAAGAGGAGTATGTTAGAAATGGCAACAGACAAGAACCAATACTTCGCGGAAACATCAAATTTATAGTACTCCTACCCAATGTAATAGGTGATTCGATGGGTTTGAAATCTAAATTAAAATGTTTCTTCAAAAAGCTAAGAGCGTATAAATTTAATATACCATCTACATTGATAATACTAACTGTCATAATTGCAATATTGGTAACCACCTCCATATTGTCACTGACTGGTCTAGTTGTTGGTGAATATTTCATTATCGCACTGAACAACAACATTTCCATATCAGATATCGACACTTTAGGATGAATATACACTGAGTGGCCAGATTATTATGACCACCCCATCAGTACTTCGTTGGGCCACCTTCTGCCTTCAATACTGCGGAGATTCGCATTTACTCCACGAGATGTTGAAAGGTGATGCGAGGAATCTGACACCATGAATGCTATTGTCTTGTGCATTCTGGCTAAAATCCGCTTCAAACCACTTCAGTCTCTATTAGTGAGCTTCGACTTTCGGGCAATGTTGTGCTTGGCAGATGATGTCTTTCCCTGCTTCTTATAGGCTGTCATAATAGTCTTTGCCTGATGAATAACACTGTCCTGTTGTGTAAAATTTGTTGTGTTGGAACCACCAGTCTGATGGCTCTTCCAACTTTCTCCCAAAATGCTATATTGGATTGAAATTTGGTCATTATGGGGGCCACCTAAGCCAGGTTCGTCTTCGTTCCTGGCGATCGCAACAATCTCGCCTTACTATCATTTTAAATTGTCGAATCAACATAGGGGTTAAAGTATACATTCAGTAGCAAACAAATTTTTTTGCAGCAATCAAATTTTTTTGCAGCAATCAAATTTTTTTGCAGCAAACAACGTACAGAAATTGTTTGTTCTTGAAACTATTCCTGCAAAATACGAGTAACATGGCATGCCGCATTGTCACGTTGGAAAAAGCCATCTCCATTGCGTTACACCATCAACATGATTGCATGAACTTGATCAGCAAAGATATTTAGGTATGTTCTGATATTCAGACGTTTTTCTACACAAATTAAAGGACCCACATTATGCCAGGAAAATATGTCCCAAACCATGATTGCCCCCACGAGCTTGAACGATTGTACTCATGCATGTGGGGTCCATGCTTTCATGCAGTTTCCGTAAAATTCTCATTCTGTTATCTACATGATGCAACTGAAAACGTGGTTCATCAGACCACATGACTTTATTCCGATGTTCAAGTGTCCAATCCTTGTATTCCTGTGCGAATAGGAGACGTTTTATCTTGTTAACTGCAGATAGCAAAGGTGTTCGAATTGGCCTTTCGTTCCCATATTCCATATCATGCAGTGTATGGCGAACAATGCGTTCGGAGATCATTTGAGAGGATCCCTGATAAAGAACTGCAGTAATTTGATGCGCTGTTGCCCTTCTGTTGTTTTGTACCAGTTTGCCACTCTCTTTTTTGCCCGAACATTGATGGCCACAACTGACACGTTCAGACCCAGTTTTTCGGCAGACAGTCCAGTCTGTAACAATTTAACAGCAGCTGCTCTTGAACATTTAACGAATGCAGCCGTTTTGCTGATATTAGCTCCATGTCTCGGAGCGCCAAGAATCATCAAAGGCTGCTAAATCGCGTCGTTTACCTATAATCTTCTGAAAAAAATCACTTCCAATGTCTTGGTAAACAACCTGCTTGCCTATTTACACTAGTCCGGCTCTTTAGCAAGTTCAGTGCGAAATCATAGCTAATTTGCCTATAAACATCCGGTGGTCATAATAATCTGACCAGTCAGAGTAAACACTTCCTAGTATAGATCTCGCTACACAATCGTACAAAGCTTTAGCAATACAAATATCATTGATATAAGCGTCGATCAGTCGTCTATAGTTAGACCAGTCTGTCAATATAGGTTCACATTCGGTATAGTGTTACATTTCAAGAAACTGCAAAAACGCCTGCTCTCTTAAAACTTATAATACCATATTTTTGAATAGTTTTTAATTTGTTCTGCACAGCATGAAATCTTTCATACAGGACTGATGAAAGTGATGAGGCTACGAAATCACACTTCTGTTGCCTGGGTTCTTCAAGTCCTTCTCAAAACAAAATATATCAGAAACATTACACGGATATCAAAATTCATTGTTTATGAATATAGAAGGCAATATGAATTCCGTGTCCCAAACTGGCGCATATACAGGATGAGGATGTACAGTGGATGAAACTAGTGGATGTACAGTAGTGAAACTACAGTAATGGAAACAACCGTACACAACTAATGGAACAACCCTAAAGTAGGTTTAAATGGAACAAACCACTCAACCTAGTGTTGGGTCGAAACGCTGGAACTGCTAAAACATCGTCCGCTAACTACCGTGCTTCCCTACTGTATGATATTGGATTACTCGCAAACAAATCGTTTCCAGACAAAGTGCTATAGAACATTTTCGTTTTCTTTTGACCTGAAGAATATGTCACTAAATTTATTGTACATAATTTTGAAACACCCTGTATAATCAAAAATTCGTGACTCTTGAATTACACATCAACAAATACATAGACTTGCCAAAATTTCTGTCCCAAGGAACAACGAGTTTATCCGATGAGCACTTTGCAACAGTAGAAAAGAGTAATATTCTTTATTGTCCATCCCTGTAGAGTACATATTTCTCAAAAATATTCAAAATAGCCATTTTAGCACGAACACAACGCTTCAAACCGTCCAGCCACTCATCGATGGGAACGTCGATTAACCCAAGGTTATGGAATCTGCTGCAGCAACAAGATCTTCCTTCAAGCTCTCGATATCGAGTTGAGGTTTAGAGCAAGCCTTCTCCTCCAAAATGTTTCCAAAGGCGATAGTCAAGGGGTTAAGATCGGGGCTTCCCGAGGGCCAATCTTCTGCAGCGTTAAAATCAGGTAAATTCTCTTTAAATCAACGCTATGTTGTTTTGGCCTTGTAGGCGGGTGCTGAATCTTGCTTAAAGACCCATTGCTTCCAGAAAACAAGGTTTAAGGGGCTTAAAAGTTGTTCTAAAAAGTCTTTTTGGAAATTTGCAGCCTTCATTTCGACGCCTTGTTCAACGAAATGCAATTTGGTCACCGCGTCTTAACGCACTCCCCACCAATCCATCACCGACCCCGGGTCATCTTCTCTGCACTTTCTGAATCTTCTCAGAGGTTTCTCGAGAGCTCCAAGCGTATACACGGAGATTTTGCATATTGAATTTTCTTCAAAGGTAAAAATATTCTCGTCCGTAAACAGGATTCGACGGTGTCCCCAACCGCGTGCAGTTGAATCAGGCGTTTGCATCTTCTTGTCGTGATGTCACGTAAAGCAGCTGTTAGGCGTTGACCGGCTCAAGGCCTTGCTTGATAATCCTAGACATCACTTTTATTTCTTTTTTTTTTTTTGGTATCTTCATCTCTCGTGACAAGATGTTCTGTTTGCGGAGGGAATTTCATCGAATTTTCTCACCCACCACTTTTGCAAGAGTTCTTGAGAAGCGTGGACGAAAGCTCCTCGCCTTGTCATCCACACATGAGATATCTTTGTATCGTTTAACAGTAAGATAAACAAATTTCTGCGTCAATTTCAGAAGTTTAAGCAGCGTGAAATTAGGAAGAGCGATTACCGCAACACGGTTTTCTCTCGCGTCCCATTCCATCGTAAATTGTCAATGTAATGAACCGTTCTGATTTGCATTCAGCAGGTAAGCGTTTATATAAAATCCGTCCACAGAAAGTTCGCGAAATGTACATAAACCAACTCGATGTTGCCCATTGTTTTGTAGGGACAGGACTTCTGGCGCGACTGTGTATCGCTGTCTGTGAGAATTAGTGCAACAAAAATAACACGTCCATATTTAAAGGTAACTGCGTTCAGATTTCTAACTTGATGGTGGAATATTAAAACATAACGAGTTAAAAATTATCCATTTTGTCAAATAATATTTATAACTTTTTTATTTATTATAATAATTTCGTGGTCATTATAACATTTAAACTAAATTATAATAACTAGGACAAAGATAAGTATGCTGTTTTGAAAAGACACCAGGTATAATTTATTATGCATTCAAAGTTTAGTCTGTTCATTGAGCTAACTAAATTATTATAGCAAAAACCATTCTATAAAAAATATAAAAATAAAAATTGAACACAAGGTCTTTTTTCAGGGTCTTACTATCTTGTGTTCAATTTTTGTTTTATTCCCAGGTTTTTGGGTCTCGTCCTTATTTTCTTCTACATCCGTCATTTATTAAAAATATATAATAATATAAAACATACTAACTAAATATATAATAATATTAATAACTGTTCTTTTTCAAAATTGTCGTGTAAGAAAACAATCATTTTTCATTTTCATACACTGAATGCAATTTCATTTTCTATTAAACAATGCGATGGCGGTTTAAAAATAAATAAATAAAACCGCGTGCACTACGTAGCCTTCTCCCATTGTCAAAAGTGAATTCTATTTTTTAATTTCTATGGCTTTGGAATAATGATTTTGATTGCTTTATGTTGAGAATGGGAAATATAACTTCATTCCAACGTAAAGCAACTTCTTCGCATGAATCCGGAGGAGGTAGTCAACTGTCAGCGTTTCCAGTCCTACAAGTTGATGACGAAGTCACCGCAATCAAGCAAAAGCGTGATGACGACGAGGTAACAGACATGGAGACCATACTCTCGGAAACTGTCAAAAGAGAGATAAAAGACGGCAGGATCGAACAAAAATTCTTCAATCGATGGGTTATACAGCAACTTCGAAATAAACGATTCATTTGCAGAATGACTCTTATCCGTGATTTCCATAGAGAATTCGATTCACCTCACGAGGAGATTCAGACGGCTCTCAAGGAGGCTGTCGACGAAGGGATCATCATATCCGATGGCAAGCGAATTTTTATTTCTAAATCCTATTTAGTCGACTGCATCGTGGAAATTTTGCAAAGTAAAGGCACCGTCTGGAAGTTGACACTGCTGAAAATAGTATCACGACGATTGTGTTTATCGGTGAGAACCATCATAACTACTCTGAACAATACCGTGAAAGAAGGCCTCGTATATTGCGACGACAAAGGATGGTATAGTCTGCCCGAGAAGAAACCGTTTAAAGACTTAAACGAAGAACCTAAGACATTTTCGTTTCCATGAAGCAATGAAGATTTTCAACGTGATGCCTTAACTTATTTAGGAAGGTTCACAACAGCTCCATTTTGCCAGGTTTTGTTGTAAAGAGGTTGCTAATTGAAATAGAACTTTTAACGATTCTTATGCATTCAAAGTTTATTCTGTTAATTTAAAAAAACCCAAATAATTATATAATTATTATAAGCATTTAAAACTTAAAAAATTAAATCAAAAAATTTTGCTGCCAATTATAGTTATTATTTTCATTTTACACGACATTTGTTCCAATTTTTAGGTATTTTCAAAGGAAATTTTACATGAAATATAATAACTAATTAACAGTTTTCATTGAGTATAAACGAAGTCATGCTGAAATTTATATAACATCTTCAGTTTATGAAGCAAATTTATACATGAATTTATTTTTACTTAATTTATTTACATGCTACGAAATAGTACATATTCCTGCCATTCCAAATCGTATTGATTCCTAGCAGAAACAATAGATCAAGTACATTTGTGCTTTCATAAGACTGGTATTAGCATAATTTCGAATGATATCGCTGTCATTTATTGAATTTATAATTGTGGCATTTTGCATTAAGAGCTGCTTTGAACATAAACAAACTTTTCAATATTACTCAGTATGTAGCGTCATAAAAATTTGAATAGAATTTCACTTTTCATGCATATCTCTATAATACAATCTTTTATTACAAAACTGATAGCATATTCAACATCTGATGCAATGAAAATTGAAAAGGGATATGGGGACCTACATTTTGAGTCCAGCCAGGATAGATGATTTCAATCGTTACCACCCAGACAGATCAGCAATTTCTTCTGTAACACCGTTATGAGCTTTCTGTCCAAATTCAAAGAAACGGCAGATGCTAGTGATAAGCAACATAGTGGTCTCTCCAAAATCGCTACTAAATAATAGCAAAGATGGCCCTGAAGTCCATCAGGAATGGCATCCTGATGGAAAGTGGTGGCATCCTAACAAAATGCAAATGTCGTGACCGTACAAAACGTCTGAATCTCTGCATTCAACGAGCACTTCCAAATTGTGACAGATAGGTCATATCCGACAATTAGCAAAATAAATTTCTGGGAAAATTCTCGTGATAGGTCATAATTTTCCATTTGAAAAAAATTGAGTTCCATCCGGAATGACAATGTTGTCCCTAATATCCAATTCACATTGTGTAATCAGATGTTAGTTTTGGAAATACGAGTTAAAAAACTATGTAGAAAATATTCTAATTTATAAATGAAATTAGAACAATCCAACAGCTCTCATCTCTTTTTTTATACACGATCTAGAAAATAGAATTCTTTCAGTGGGTGTATATTTTTTTTAATTAAAAAATTGGACTTTTTTATTTTATTAAGGTACAAGCGGTCGAAATGTGGTTTCTGAGAGGCGTGGCAAGTGTTACACTACTAAAAGTCTTTATAGTGCCCAGCAGCATAATAAGGGAGTCTTTAGGTGTTCAGCCGTTACTTGAGGGGCGTTGAGATGACTCAGTCGCGTTTTATGGCCACGTGAAATGGATACTGCAAACTGGTCTTCCTAGACAGTTGCTATTTTCCAAGCCGTTCTAAGTATTCGCTTCGTAGAACGGCGATGAAGTGATCACACTCGTTGCTAATTTTAAGAGGAATACAATTAAACGCTATCACTTTACCGGCAATCGTTGCTCCCTCGCTGGTTACGTAATACGTGGATTTTCCATTTCCCGTTAGAAACCATTCACTTCCCCAGCTTTAGTGGAAAACCTCGAGAGGATCCTGAACAGTTTTTGAAATAATTCGTGGCAGTGGCAAAATGTAAAAACATAATACACCATCAGTATATGCAGATGATTGGTGCCCGGCGAGGTGGGCCAACACCTCCTAAAGAGAAAGCCTCTGCACGGATACGTCATACATCATCATAGTAGTGCATTGTTATTCGTATTTCTACCAAAACGAATTTTTAAATTTGCCAAGATGTTGTTAATGTGTTAATCTTTTGATTTAAATAAGTTGTATTGACCGATACAAGTTGTTTTTAAAGCATGAACGCGAACGGGTTGACCGATACTGTTGGGGAAAATTTGGGAGCACTGCTGTGTGTGATTTTCCATCTGAAACTAAAATTAATATTATAAGCATAAATAAATGGCGGATCCCGTCGAGTGAACGACAATAAAATAGGTTTTCTAAATATTAATCGTCGTTTCAATATGGTAAATTAGATTCCGCGTTCAATATGGTTATTTAGTAATTTGTTTTGGGAGCGTCACAGTATAGTTTATTTGAAGGAGATAATTTACAGCCTATATAGAGAATCTGGGTACGAATTGCTTGAGTGTTATCGATGAGGACACGCGCCTGATGGCGAAAGATCGTGAGTTCTGGAGATCCTCCATAGGGCTGTTGCCCACCTGACCCTAACGGGTAAGCGGGTTTGATAAACAAATAAAAAATTGAACTTCCTCGTAAAGAAATTGTTCAGATTGGAAATAAATTTCCTTTGAGTATTTTTAAACTTTATTATCCTGTTTTTTTTTTTATTATTTGAAATACGGGGTTATATTATTTATTTCATACTCTTGTGCAAGTAAAGGATGCAGAATGGGCAGTACTTTAGAGAGAAGATAGATGTCGCATGAAAAGAGAATAAGAGGAATCGAATCATTTCGAGAAAAGAAAGAAAAAGATTTCATAACTTGTTATATACAAACTGTGGTTAAAATTTGAATAGAAAATTTGTAAGGCTTCTTATTAACGGATATTTATAAGAGAAAAGGACGAGACACAAAAACCTGGAATACAATAAATAATAGTTATTAAATAAAAATGAAAAATAAAATAATAATTAACAATTAACAAAATTTTCAATTGTTAATTATTATTTTATTTTTCATTTTTATTTAATAACTATTATTTAAGGCTTCTTATTGGAAGAATTGTTGTCAATCTTATTCTTGTACGTATTACTACCATTTAACTCCCTAGATTTTGTTTTAGCAGAAGAAGTTTTATTGGAAAGTGGATACCGAAGTGTTATTGGAAAGTGGATACGACGTGGCTTAACCAAACTGTCGGTCCCTGTGCCAGGATTCACTTGGCCGCTGATTTTAACGGACTATCCTTTTTTGTTAAAAATTTTTATATTCGATGTAATATACAGTGTCCCAAACTGATGTGTACACTCTTTAAAAGGTTCTAGCTCAGCAACGAAATGAGATAGAAATGTTGCGTATGATCCAGACGGCGGTGGAAAAACATAGTAACACGTTCATTGTTGTTCATTTATTTATAAACCAAAATGGCGGTGAGACTTTCATTCGAAGAACGTAAGTGGATACTGAAATTTTATTGGACAGTTTGAACTGGAAACTCCGAGACAAGTTTGAAGCCGATGGAACGGTGAAAGATATGTTGAAAGGTCGGTGCGGAAGAAAGAGAAGTTCCTCTGATAACAAGATTATTAATGCCGTCATGAAGATTTTTTGCACGATCCCCAAAGAAGTCAGTGAGGCAATGCTCTCGTGAAATTGGCATCGCCAAATCCAGTGTTCATCGAATTTTGCGAGGTCTAAAATGGAAGCCTTACATTGCTCGACTTGTCCACGCACTAAATGAGGACGACCCAGATAGGCGACTGCGAATTTGTGAGTGGTTCCTGCCACGGTGTACGCCACAAACCCACAAATACTGACGGAATTAAGAGATCAGATTGAACATTCCGTCAATAATATTCCATTAGCTACAATCCAGTCGGTATGTCGCTCTGTTCGACATCGGTGTTGGGAATGTACTGTGGCTGAAGGTCGACATTTTGAACATGTACGGGCTTAAGGAAGTATAAGGAATAACAACTTAAAATACAATAAACCTTATATTTCTATCTCATTTCTTTGCTGAGTTATAGCGTTTCAAAGTGTGTATACATCAATTTGGGACACCCTGTATTTCCTTAAAATTTGTTCATGTGAATTGTTCTGGGATCAGACTTTAAACTTTACTAAGGGTGGCAATATGAGTTTTTAAAATATTACTGTAATGTGCCGGTGCCATTCTTCCTGAAGAATCCTCCCTCCTCTTTTATGCAGACACGATCTCAAAGAAGCATGTAACCTGCTTTATTCTGTCCGGTCTCTTTTATGTTTTTCTTTCCTCACTTATATTCGTTGGCCTCTGAGTTTGATTTGCCTACAGTGATGAGAACTATTATCGCTTGCTCTTTCGTTAAGAGCATATGGCAATTATGGTTACGGTCATCGAATTGGAAAAAAGTGAAATAGGAAATCCAAACAGTTACCGTTGTAAGAGTTCTTCATATATTCTTGGAATTACACTGAAGAAGAGGTTCTCGTTCTAGCAATATAAATAAGATGGACACTTAACATTTTGTGTCTTACAGTGATGTTTTGAATACCCCGAAGTGCCAGAAAAAATACTACACTAATCTAATACATAGCTGCCCCCTCCCCATGGGAACGTAGAACTGCTAAAAATATCACGGGGCTGGTCTTCACTAGCTTGCAGAATTCTATTGTGTTCCAGTGTGTTGGATTTCTATGCTCTACAGCGCGTTACTTGGTGTTGCAGTTATGTCCAACAATGTCGAGATTTGGTGACTTAGGTAGCCATATAAAACCCCCAAGCTCGGATGAGTATTCCTTTAACCATAATTTGAGGACGACCCAGATTGTGTGATGGCGCATTGTTCTGTTGAAATCGGCTAAACTCTTCGAAATAAACGCAGGACATGAATTAGTGTAAACACGGTAGGAAAGATAAACAGATAGCGTTCACTTATCAGAGACGTTTGTACAAGGTCATTCAAAAGTTACTATCCACTGGCTGAGTCTCACATTGAAGCTCGATTGCATTGGGCTCGAGAACACATCTCCTGGAAAGATGAGTGCTTTCAGTGTTTTCTAACGAAAAAAAAGTAACTTTTGAATTCCTTTTTAAAATATTCCTATTGAAAGCCATTAGTTCTAAATATTTTTATGCTAAATTTTTAATATAACATACACAACTGCACAGTAACTTTTGAATCATCCTGTAGATGTACTAGAGATCCCCTTGAATGCCAATGAAAACACACTCCAAACCGTTATGGAGCTACTTTCATCCTGTACAGTTCCCTGTTGACCAGCGGGATCCATGGCTTCATGAGGTTTTCTCCACCTACGAACCTTTCCATCAGCTTGAAACAAGTCGGAATCGCGGATCGTCAGACCACTGGCGTTGTTCCAGCCGAAACGCATAGCTGTGTCATGTTTTCATCGAAGCGCATAGCTGCTAAATGAATATTGCATAGTCCTGACGTTTATGCTTGCTGTGCTCCCAGCATTGAAATTCAAATGTTATTTGAGACAGTGTTCCATATCCATTGCTTGAAACGATACTTGCTAGCCCATGGTATTCACGTTCAACCTGTGTGGGGTTTTTTTAAAGCCAAAGAATTTTCATGAGTTGGGTATTGCCAGAATTCTCGTAGTCACCAAACAATCTTGATATGGTTGTACGCGAAAATTCAAACTTTGCCTCTATATCCGAAATGTTATGAACTGAAGTCATGACTCCAACTATGTTACCGCGTTCGAAACATATTATATTATGTAGGCTACGCCACGACGAAAGCAGCTTCCACAAATCTCTATCGTTTTACGATATAAACATACTGGCGAAAGAAACCGTTGACATGCATATGTGATGGCTCTAAGTACGTGGGGTGATCAAAAATTAATATTATAAAGCCTGCAGTGAAACGTGTACATTTTATTTCATACAACAATACAGCCAACTAATAGTACATACATTAGGTTATTTTTCGACGTGGCGTCTGAATTCCGTGACATGTTCGCCGCCTCCAACGGCAAAAACTCCTGCGTGTTGATGTTGTTGACACAATGCGGCTTGTAGAACGATCTTGAGAGGGCGTCGGCCAGTATGTTATGTTCCGACCTGATATATTGGCCTGTGTAAATACTCTAGAGACGGCCTGGTTGTCAGTGTATATTACTGTCGAAACCTGCTGCATATAGTGACGCCATAACCTCGCCGCGTGGGCCACTGCTAACAGTTCTTTAGCGTATGTAGATTGGTGCACCTCCTCAATTCTGAAGCGACGTGACTCGTAGGCGACGGGGAACAACTTCCCCCCGTAGTCCTGTGTGGCTACGGCTCCAATGTCCAATGGCTTCTTCGGAGGCGTCGCATAAAATGTGGAGCTCCTTGCCGGGATCGAAAATTTTTAAAATGGGCGGGCTTACAAACGCCTTTTTTAGTTCTTCGAAGGCCTTCTGCTGCTGGGGACCCCACCTGTAGGGTGTCTTTTTTCAATAGCTCGAACAGCGGCCTAGTAACACTCGCATAATTAGCTATGAACTGTAGAACTGGGCCATGCCCAAGAAGGACCTTAGTTGGTGGACATTCCTGGGTACCGGCCAGTGGATAATAGCCCGCGTCAGTCTTGGTTCGCAAGCTCTGCCTTTGCTAGACAGTCTGAATCCCAGGTATTCTACCTCTTCAAGTCCTATCTGGCACTTGGATGGACGCACATAAAACTCGTTATCGCGGAGCCTTTGTAACACTGATCGCAGTCGCTTTTTTAGCTGGGGCATAATTTGGGCATATATAGGTATGTCATCAAAATATGCCACCACACCCTTGTTGATAAGTTCGTGTAAGACCTCGTTAATGGCCTTGCCAAATGTAGCAGCGGCTCTCTTAAGACCAAACGGCATAACCAAGTATTCGAATAGCCCGAACTGCGTTTTAAAAGCTGTTAAAGGAACATCGGACGGGCGCATTCTGATCTGGTGGTAAACTTGCAGGATGTCCAGTTTGGCGAAATCCTTCGCATTGTCCAGTCTCTCGAGCAAAGACTCAGTGCGTGGGACCGGGTAAAATTGTCCTTGGTCATCCAGTTAAATTTGCGAAAATCCACGCATAGTCTCAGCTTCCCGTCCTTTTTTGTAACGAATAGTATCGGAGATGTGAAAGAAGAAGTAGATGGTTGGATAAGGCCTTTACTCAGCAATTCTTGCAGCGTCTTTTGCAGCTCCTCCTCCTCGTCTTGGCTCAGGGGATATAATGGCGAGTTAAACGGCGTGAAGTTCTATAGGTAGTCCTGGAGGTAGCTCTTCCCGGAAGATTACAGCGAATTCTTTGACGAGTGCTTTGCAGCTCGGGTGGACGAAGGCGAGCTTCTCTTCCGGCTTGAATCTGGCAAATATGGCGAAGACGGGATTTGGGCTGCTCTCGTTAATCATGCTGCATAGCTCCTTTTCCGAAATGAATTTATCCTTCTTGTTTTGCTTTCACTGCGACAGCCAACACCTTTTGCCGTTGACCTGGGTAGCGCATCTTCTTCTCTTCCAATCGATGAACAGGTTGGTTTGGTCTATCCAGTGTAGCCCCAAGATAAGATCATAATTTTGAATTTGGACGTTATCAAAATTGATCCTGTCCTGGTAACGACCACACTTGACTGGGACTCTTAAGGTTGCGTGCGTAATCGGCGTCGGCTGACCATTGGCGAATAGGATAGACCTTCGAGGATTTAATGCGGTCATACGTAGATTCAGTTTAGAGCATAGTCCGGTATCCATGTAATTGTCTAGCGCTCCAGTATCGACAAGCGTTTTACATGAATAACCGTTGATGTCCACTACCACAACACAGAATTCGTTGGCCACACTTTTGTACACAAAGTTTATCTGTGCGGTTGTGTCTTTTTTTGCTGCTGGACTTGATTTATTCTGTCTGCAGTCTTTTCTTAAGTGACCCTGACGTCCACAGCTGAAAAAACCTTCGGTTGTCCCATTGGGGTCTCCTCCTTGGTGCTGCCCATCTGGTAATAGCATCCACCTGCATCGGCTGGTCTGTAGCCGCATCGCCGCCTACGTGAGCGCAGAACCATCATTCCGCGAAGGCAATGCATTCCTCTATCGACACTGTCTCCTTCATCCGAATCTGTGCTGCTATCCGGTGAGGTAGCCCTTGCAGGAAGAGGTGGATTTTTTCGGTCTGGGACGAATCTGTCAATCCCCCTGACAGCTGGCGAATCTGGTTACGTATTCCGCTATATCATTACCTTTCAATTTGAGGCACTGCAATGCCGTTCTTTTGGTTAATTGGGTTTGGCCTCCCCCGTAGACCTCTAAAAACTTCCTTTGGTAGAACTCCCAAAGTATTAGAGGATTGGCCTCTGCGAAGTGGGCGTACCAAACCGCTGCAGCTCCCGTCAGATAAGCTGGGATAACCTGCATGTATTGTTGTTGAAGTGTATTTTTGCACTTCGCTACAGTCACAAAATGTTTGATGAACTGTTCATGGTCTTCTCGAGGTTTGCCGCTGAAAGACGGAAACTGGATGTTATCGACTGCTCGTTTTATAGGTGGGGCCTGCAATTCACGCACGGCCTGGGTGAGATTGACAAAATGTCCATACCATTGGCCATAGCTAAAACGTACGAAGAATTTCACCATGGAAGCACACACAGAAGAACACCGTTTACTTGAGTAGCACTGTCGCAACGTCTAATTCTGGCGTAAGCACCATAAACACAAAACACACACTTAGGTGAAACTTCTACCTGATGAACTTAAAGCGAAGCACTTTTTAAAGTTGCCATGCATACAAAAAGCACACACCAAAAAAAGGAACACTTTCTCCCGCTTTTTTTTTCCCAAAACACACTACCACCAAAACGTATGGTAGAAGACACAAGAGGGTATACATGAACCCAAACGTAGCACCTCACTTTCACTTTTTTTTTTCTTTTCTAAACGGAACACCACAATATGTACTGTAGACAATGACACACCACAAGCATAAAATACTCCAAGAAGAAACACTACATTAGAGCAAGTGAACAAGAAAAAAAAATAATGTCTGGTACTACGCACCGCCTATGTCATGCGCAGAAATGACGCAAGTTGATGAGTATGCGCAGTGGAATGTATTCACAATGACATAAGGCGAACTGAAAAATAAAAGCATTTATTGATACCAAATAATCAATTGCAAAATTAAAGAAAACCATAATTCTAATAAGCTTAAGAATAAAGGTAAAATTAAGGCATAAATAACTAACATTAATAAGTAGCCACTTCGGCACTATTATGAACGAACATATTTGCAGCACACTAATAACGTGATGATTTCACGCTTCGTAGAAATCACCGAAGATATAAGGCGCTTTCTTAACACAAAGTAAATAACAGTCATGCGAAATACAACAGTAGTAAATCACCAACACTATGAAGTGAAGCACACAAATCATTGACGATAATTAAATATGACAAAGAAGCTCTCGAGTACTCGTACCTCTGGTACGCAAACTCTGCGCGAAGCTTATCACAATAACACCATCACACAAATAACATTAGAAAGTCTTTGTCGGTATTATAAGGTCACTAATCGGGAAACATTATTGCTGGTCACAACAAGCACGTTAAGCTGGTCTCAATATGGAGCACTATAATTTAAAGAGAATAGCGCTGTATGAGTTGTATGAGTAGCGAGAACAGAGATGAGTTTTCTCGATACTATTCGCTACTAGAAAAATTGACGAGACTTATGCAGGAACGTGAATGCCTACTAGCTGCTACGCACAACGTTTTTTAATGGGACGTATTCACAAGTACAAAACCCAAGTCGTAATTAATATAAGCAGACAGGCCGAAAGGCCACAAGCCTTGTACATATGACACGTAGCGTAGCTCGTAAAACTGCAACTCCGGAAAAGTTAATCGAGCAATTTGGGCGCACAAGCCTATCTGAAAATTGGCGCTTACCAGATAGTCAATGTCTGTTCTAACTGTCCAGCGCGGGAGTTCAGGAAATTGCTCGGCTTCAACCGGAGGAAGAACGTCGGAGTTCGTTCTGCCACGTCGGCACGTGGATACCCTCGTCGTAGCGGGGTTCTCGTTGCTTACCTCGCTCGCCGGTGCACGGGGCTTGTAACTCGGCGGAGTTATTGCGGATGCTACCGTCACTCGGTCGCACTCCTTCTCCTCCCTCAGGATCGCTAACCAGCTGCCGTCCTTCGGTATCTCTATGTTCGAACTCCTATCTTCTCTTTCCCAACCGTTTGCTCTGACTCCTCCAAAGCCAACTTCTCGATGTCGGTTTTCCACGTCATCACGACTTAATTCCCGCTCTCGCTTGCCATTGGTCCTCTGGTGTCGACGTTGTTGACAACGAGCTCTATGTCGCTTCTCTTTCCGACCCAACGCATAGAAATAGCGAGTGCGAAAGAGATCCGCAACGTCACCGGAATTCGAGGTGGCATCTGAATTCCGTGACACAAAGATTAACATACGAGGCATGTTTTTTAAGTAAGTACCGTTTTGGAATTAAAAAAA
>JAHWFO010049639.1:126068-208276 GCA_023313115.1 Rhysida immarginata
TGCTAAAATATTTCATGTAATATATCAAACGACTCGGATTGAGGTGTTATGATTGAATATAACGTAAAATTAATGATAGTCCAAATTGGTTTCAAGGAAACTGGTTTAGTTGAACCATTATGGTTCATTGGAACTTTCAGTGCTAAAATATAGCATGTAATTTATCAAACGACTTGGAACTAAGTGTCATGAAGGAATATAACGTAAAATTAATGATAGTCTAAAATGGTTTCAAGGAACCTGGTTCAGTGGAACCTTTATGGGTCATTGGAACTTTCAATTCTAAAATATGGCATGTAATATATCTAAGAATTTGGAATAACGTATCATGAATGAATATAACCTTAAATTAATGATAGTACAGATTCGTTTCAAGGAACCTTGTTTAGCGGAACCATTATGGTTCATTGGAACTTTCAATGCTAAAATATGGCATGTAATATATCAAACGATTGTAATGATTTATCATGAATGAATATGACGTAATAATAATGATAGTCCAAATTGTTTTCAAGGAACATGGATTAGTGGAAACATTATGGGTCATTGGAACTTTCAATGCTAAACTATGGCATGTTATATATCAAACGACTTGGAATGATGTGTGATGATTGAATATGACGTAAAATTAATGATAGTCTAAATTGGTTTCAAGGAAACTGGTTTAGTTGAACCATTATGGTTTATTGTAACTTACAATGCGAAAATATAGCATGTAATATATTAAAAGACTTGGAATGAGTGTCATGAATGAATATAACGTAACATTAATGATAGTTCCAAATGGGTTTCAAGGAACCTTGTTTAGTGGAACTATTCTGGTTTAGTAGAACCATTATGGTTCATTGGAACTTTCAATGCTAAAATATGGCATGTAATATATCTAACGACTTAAAAACATGTGTCATGAATGAATATAACGTAAAATTAATGACAGTCCAAATTGGTTTCAAGGAATTTGGTTTAATGGAACCATTCTGGTTTAGTAAAGCTATGATGGTTCATTGGAACTTTCAGTGATAAAATATGGCATGTAATATATCAAACGACTTAGAATGATGTTTAATAAATGAATATAACGTAAAATTAATGATAGGCGAAATTTGTTTCAAGGAACAGACCATTCAAAGTCTTTTGATATTTTACATGCCATATTTTAGCACTGAAAATTTTTGAGGGTGTCATAAGGGTACTATTAGAGCACGTGTCATTGTTTCGATTTCAACCATTTTCAAAATCGTTCAGTCCCGGCACCTTGTTTTTAATTGGCGAAAATAGTAATTTATTTCCGATTCTATCTCGTCATTACGATTTGTTTGATATATTACCTAATATATCTCTCCATTGATAATTGCTAGGTGGGGTCGTAAATGTACCATTTTTGCATGTGCTATGGAACAGATTTAGATAATATTTGTGCTTTAGTCGTGCCATGTACCATGTTCATCGACTGACGAAAATTGTAATGAGTAACGCATCTATCTCGTCATTATGACTTGTTTGATATATTACTCAATATTTCTTACCATTGAAATTTGCTAGGCAAGAAAATAGAGGTACCATTCGTGCACGTGCCAATGAACCGATTTAGATAATATTTGTAACTGGTTCGTGCCATGAACCATATTCATCGACTGACGAAAACAGATTTTGAAAACCTTTCATAGCCTCGGAGGAGTTTGAGTTACGGACAGACAGACGGACACGTTTCCCCACACTGATAGCATAAAGCACCTTTCGATACTTAATAAGTAGCTCCTTTTTTCCGCTACTTAATAATAAGCTTATAGATTATGAGCACTTGAGCAATCGTGCGTCGACAAATCGATTTCACGTGCGCGCGGCGATGTCAATAATGCTTAAAAGATGAACAGAAAGTAACAATATATTCCTTCTTCACAAATCGATTGTTATATGACATGCCAGTATCTTTGAATTCTTTACACTCACTGTTTTATCACGTGAATTCGACTTGAAGGGGGTCCACGAAAAATTCTGAAAAGTTGATATGGCCGAGCTAAGACTTTGATGGTCATATTTTTGAAAACAGAATTTGAAAAAGTTAAATCCCTTTTCAAGTTATCGTGCAAACCGCGGACGGCCGGACGGATAAACGTACAGACCAAGGGCCCATTCTTCTAAGTAGCTTTTATGCTAAATCTACTAATAAATTTTATAATAAATTTCATATTTAATTCAAATGAATGTAGAAAGAATTTTAAGTTTTACATGGTATTTATGAATTTGAAATTTAAAAAAATAGACAAGTTAATATTTACTTTTTTTCTATTTTTTTTCTTTTTCATTTTCACATCGTTTTTGCACTGCTTAAATTAAATCTCAATGATATATTTCATTTATAGTGGACAGTGCCGCCGGTGGCCGAGAGGACTGGGGCGTAGGCTTTCCAGTTCTCGAATCCGTCGGGTCGCGGGTTCGAATCCCGTCATGGGCATGGATGCTTGTTCTTCCCAGTTGGAATGTAAAACATTAATTTTCCTTTATCCACTGGATTTAGTGCAGTTTACCGCGTAACAATTTGGTATAATGGCCCGGAAAAAGCGAAAGCTAATTGACGATATTATTCATCTCTAAACCTGAGGAAAACTTTGTTTATTATCAATACATGCAACTGCTATCGATAATATAGTTTCTGTTTATCGACTGAAACTTACTATTTGTTGATTAAAGTCTCAAGTGCTCCCAAGCAAGTTTCAAAGCTCAATGAAGCACATAGAAACGATTAGATTTCCAGGGAAAACTCAAAATGGCTGCGATTATGCCACGTGATACCAAAAAGCCAATCAGAAGCCTTGCGGTACAGTTCACTCAAATGCGGTACTCTTCCTATAAAGTGACTCTATAGAACGCAAGCGAACTCCGCCATCTGGTAAACTGGGCACCAACTAGTACTAGAAAAAAAATCGTGGCCGGCACCTCCATAGAAGATGACAACCTTACTTGTTCATATCTATATATCTTCTGGATCGCTCACTCAAGGCAGAAAACATCTCTTTCGCGTTCCCGAAATTACAGCCTCAAATACAACTGACCGTGATGAAAAGTAATAGACTAGTTTTTCCTGGTTACTATCATCCCCCCCCCCCCCCTCCTCACATCCTCCCAAGGAAATCTATACAACTCCTGGATCACCCAAGGGCACAGAACTGCAAGGGCAGAAAGCAGCTCCTTCGCGTTCCCGAAATTACCGCTATTAAATACAGCTGTCTCCGTAATAAAAAGTAATTGATTAGTCTTTCCTGGTTACTTGAATTTTTGGAACGCTTTTTGCCCATTGGGTGAGCGATCCAGAAGTTGTATAGATATAATTGCTTGAAAACGTTCGCATTCAACAGCGACCGCGTAAACAACTCTGTGATTGGTTGATTTAATTTCAATATTTGTTATTATATGGTATTATATTAAGAGTTATATCAATCAATTATTTTCAGGGACTTGTTAAAATTTAATTAGTATTAAATTAATCTTTTTAAAAACTCTAATGTTCTAATGAAGTCATTTCAAAAGGGACTATATTATTATGTGCTCTCCTTCATGACATAAAGAATGCAATATGGCCTAATGCCTAACCAAACACGGAGCCCATTACGACGTGTAGGAGAATGACGTTTTTCTTCCTTCTCCGCCTTCGCATGCTCTGAGATACACCTCTTTTCTCGCTGAGTGAAGATATTCTTCCTCGAGGGATAGGTTTTTTGCCGTTCGAAACCTTCACTGCAAGACCGTTTGCCTCTCTACTGCTCCACTTCTTTTGAAGACCCGCCGAGCTTTTTTCGCAGTTGCTAATGAGAGATTTGAAAAAAAATATTCTAATTTTTTATCTCTCGCAATCTCTCAACTGAGATTGTGAATTCTGTAGGTAAGGGAAGAAAGAAAGATATACAGGGTGCATTATGAAAGTAATGCGCGTTTTCTGGGAAAAATAGGTTTATTGATCCGCTTGGTACAAATGATTAAAATTCTTCAAAATATTTTCCTCCTGCATCAATACACTTGCAAAGACGATTCTGCCACGCCTGGAAGGCACCCTGGAATTCCTCGACTGGAATGTTTTTCAGGAACCTTGTAACATGAGCTTGGATGTTCTCCACGGACTTCCAGTGCTTTCCCTTCAGCTCTCTCTTCAGTCGAGGGAACAAAAATAAGTCACACGGAGTCAAGTCAGGGCTCTAAGGAGGCTGGGGCACAACGGGGGTCTTGCTCCGGGTCAGGAAGTTGGTGACGACGAAGGCCGTATGGATGGGGGCATTATCGTCTTTGATGTCAGTTTCTGTTGCACTCTTCCCAAGCCGCACCCAAAACTTGATCGCGAACGCTCCATCGTGCTGTGACACAATCGAAAAACAGACTTCGTGCGAAGACACGTCCTACCGCTCTTACTGCTCGGAGCGAACTGAGACCGGACGCGTTTGGAAGGGCAGACCCCCCAACCACATTATTCGACCAGTCCGAGCGCGCTGCGATAGATAGTCGCGTCACAATAAAATTATGCGCTTTACTTTCATAATGCACTCTGTACGTGGCTTGTACTTAAAATAAGTACCGTTTCGTTCTACTGCCACCGCAGCGCCAGTATCGCAGTTCCGAGCATGCACACTCGTCTCTCTGGTTCATTATCTTTGCATTGACGCCTTAACAGTCGGATTGCGTTGTGTTAAGATACATTCTACCCAGGTACCCAAGTTCCTGCCAAGGCGAGGCAATTTTTTTCTGACCTACGCTTGAGGGCGCTACTGTAGCACGACGTGAGATATTTCCACTTCAACACGTGTATTCCTTCATAGTTTTGTTCACTTTTAGAGCCAAATATCATGTACTATTGCTGTGTACCAGGTTGCAAGTCTGGGTATAAGGATGCTAAACGTATTAGCCAGTTTATTGTTCCTAAGGACACACAACATTTTAGAGGCATGAATGAATTAATTGCATTTAAATGGCATTAAATTATGCAAGTGTAATTATGTTTATTTTGATTTGCAGTGCAATGGCACCTGTCAGAATCATGACATAATTTAATAGTTTAATGGTAGATATAAGGCTCATTATTTTTTATTTCTTATATTTTGAACTTGAATAAATAATTCATTCCTCATGATTATAGTATCTTAATTAAAGCAGTTTTTTGGGTTGATACGCCAACTGAATGGACCGGGTAGCAATCCATCTCCTCAAGAATTCATGCTGGCCACGCGACTACTGAGCGTTTACAACCTTGCCAGACCACCAAAATTTGGCAATTGTCCGGTTGGGGACAAGAGGATCAACGTTTTCACCACTCTACAAAATTTAATAAGAACTCAATAAAAAACTTACTGGCAATAGAAAGATGCATGGGGAATGCTTTGAAGTGCAGCCCAATTTATGGGGATTTGGTGTTGCTCGTTTTGGAAGAAATCAATAATAAGGTTTCCAGATTCCCTATTGGATGCCACACCCATCAAATTGACATCTTAAAATTTGTGACAAAATTCTACGCATTTTTATATTAGATCTATAAACAGAGGAAACAAACACATTGAAAAACAAAAAAGCCACCGAAAATTGTCAAAATTATAGAAAATAAAATGTTTGAATTGTCACTTGATTTTGTATATATGTTTAGACACCACTTATTTAAAAAATGCAGTAAAATAAAAAAAATAATAAAGAAAATACAAGAGTAAAACATTAAAATAGCATACTCCCCAATGTAAATACACAGTAAGTTCTACCTACATGGCACCGCAGCGCCCTCTGTCACGTGGGAGTAAAACGGTGCCAAATTCGTTTCATGGACAGGGTTGAAGACTTATGTACCTGGGTAGAATGTATCTTAGTTGTGTTTACATTTGTTAGTGATCGTTGAAAATGTTTAAGACAATTTCTGATCCCGCAGACTGTGAAGTGCGCGTTCTGTAATGCGATTTTTGAATGCAAAGAATGTTAAGCCAGCTGAAATTCATCGTCAACTTGTAGAGATTTATTAATGACTGATAGGATGGTGAGAAAGTGGGATAGGCAGTTCAATGATTGACGAACCAATATTCATGACGAAGCACGCAATGAGCGGCCTTCTGTTGTCATTGATGATTTGGTTGAAAAAATGAATGAGAAAATTCGTGACTACCACTAGTTTTTGAAATTGAAGCGTGATTTTGGAGGATAGCGCTTTGACAACGATGACGACGTAAAAAACGGTGTTCAGCAGTGGCTGTCTTCACTGGCGGCATCTTTCTATGAAGAGGGCGTAGAAAAGTTGGTTTCCCGCTACGACAAACGTCTGAACAACGGTCGCAACTATGTAAAAAAACAGTTTTAGAAGTGCTATTTCATGTAAAAATAAATTTTGTTTTGGAAAAAAATGTTTTTATATGTTTTTTTTTCAAAACGGTACTTACTTTCCGGACACGCCTCGTAAATGATGACACAAAGAGCAGAGAAGAGAAACCAAAAATAAGATTGCAGAAATAGCTCGCTGTTCTCAATCATCTGTTTCAAGTGTTCTAAACGTGTGTAAAGCGAAGAGTGTTTAAAATTGTCGCTCTAAATGTGGAAGAAAGCCGTAAGCTATAGAGTCTATAGTATTAGATCTCTTCTAAGAATTGTGAAGAGTAACAGATTCAAGAGGCAACGACACATCCATTCATTGTAGAAAAAACAAATCGCGGTGAAGGTCTCTAGATGGACTACGAGAAGAAGAGAGCGACAACATCATTATTACATGCTGAAAAGCATATATTGGTTTTGCTCTGTTTGTGTGTCCGTCTGTCCGTCTGTATGTCCGACGATTACTCGAAAGTGCTTTAACTTTTTCAAATTGTGCTTTCGCTCTTCTATAGAGACCCTTCCTGACCTCACCTGATTAGTTTGTCATTGAAATCGGTTTAACAGTCACGTGACTATTGAGATCCAAAGCCCCCCATTAAATTTTTTTATTGGCAATTTAAGGCATGTAATATGTCATTAGAACGGGAATGACCAGCACAAGACGAATATGACATTCTTTTCGATTTTCGAAATGCAACATCCGAGAAAATGACCCTCAAAAAGTACTTCAATAACCCCGTATTACAAGCTTTAGCTAAAGCTATACATAACAATACAAGCTTAATCTGTATATTTATGTGTCCGGCCAGCCGTCGTTTGCAAGATAACATGTAAATGGATGAACTTAACTGAGATGTGTTAACTTTTGAGGGGCTTTCGTGGACCCCTTAAAGCACGTGCACTAATCTTAAGGTATTTCCATTGTTTATTTAAACTGAAAGTAAAAGTGAAATATTGAAATTTAAAATAACATCTACGTCACAGTAAAGCTCCTTGGAGTGCGATTTTTCTGGACAATGCTTTGCAACGATGATTTTTCTCTCCTAACGTTTATGGTAACTTTGGTTAAGAAGGAATGAATGGCTCTAGCGTTGGAAAGAACATAGGCGCACAGTTTAAATCCTTTATATGAACGAGCATTTCATTTCTCATTTTGCACGCGTTTGAACGCTGCAATCGAATACGTAAATTTACAAGCAGTTTTCGCCATTGCTGTATATAAAATATTACTTTAATATTAAACAACAAATTTTTATATTCTTCTTTTCAGCATATTTCAAAATCGTTTTACGAATTATATTCTTGTTACTCGAGGTTTTTGAAAACCAAAAGTCTCTTGACCAAAAAGCCATGAACAGTTCGAGGTAGATGGTGCAAAAAACGAGAACACTGGGGTGATGAAGACTGGAGCAAAATTATATTCAGTGAAGAATGTATATTTTGTCTCGTGCACGGGAATAAGGTGTTCGAATATTGCGAACAAAGACAGAGGTATTTCGAAGAGCATGTTTATAACGGTAAGTTAAATTTGCCACATCTGCTAATGGTTTGAAGCTATATGTGTGTTTATGACGTTGGATAATTGTGTTTTCTAATAATATTTGACTATTACACTGCGTTATGATTCCTTCTGCAGAAGATTATGTGTGAGGACGAGGAGTTTACATTTCAAGAAGATGGAGCATCACCTCACACACCAAACTCGAATGTTTAAGTGTTACCATGACCTCGAATTCATCTGATCTGAGTCCTGTAAAGAATTTATGGCTTAAAATGATAAAATAAATGACAAAACGCGCTCCAAACACCAGATAAGAGCTTATATTCACAATCCATGAAATTTCGAAATAGGTTCACGCAAAATATGCAAAACATCCTAGCTAATATCCATGTAGATTATAAGCTGTAACGTGTTATAGGCGAACTAATAAAGCACTAGTTTTATTTTTAAATTGTTTTCTTAGATTATTCTATATTTTTTGCAACAGGACGTTGTTTATTCTATTTATGTGTAACAATGATTATTTTTTTCTGTAACAACAAAATAAGAAAAATATTTGAAAACCGCTATTGGCAACCGTCACATTCAAAAACATGGCTGCGGATGGGAAAAGTGACTGGTGGAAAGGGGCGCGTTACATGCGATCGAACATCGAAAAAAATCAGGTTTCGATGTTTGAAAAATCTCGATATGTTTAGCTAGGTTTGAATTAATTTTTTCTTTAAGTTTATATTGTTTATCAGTAAAATTGCCGATGTATCGAGTTTTTAAAACATCGAAACCTCACAACGATATTGATCATGTATGCCATGCACCTTTCCACTAATCACTTCCCCTATCGGCAGCCATGTTTATGAATGCGACAGTTGTCAGTAATCTTTATGATATTAAGTATATTTTCTGTTGTAATTTGACAGCAAATAATAATGTGACATTTGTGAAATTTTAAGAATATGTTCTTATTTTAATTGTATGCAATGGAGTTTCTTCCTTTATTGAATGGAATTTCTTCCTTTATTGTTATATTCATACAGATATGGTAATTGTTAAAGCGGTAAGTAAGAGTTCACGAGGGGTCATTGTTAAACATGTTTAACGATGCTATATGCCGAGGTAGATTGTTTAGATATCTAATAAACAAGAACGGAACATTGCAATTATAAGGCTTATCACGAGTTAACGGAATTATTTTAGTTTGTTTTATTGCCCAAATTGGTTGACGTAAATTAAGGCTCTTAGTTTTAAGATGACGAGTGAATTCATGGCTGAAGATACGTGAGCATTTATTTACATGTGTCACGGTTTTTACTTATTGTGTAGCGTAAGTATGTCGTAAATGGAGAGGGTGAGAAAGACTGCGAGTTACTGTTGCAATTCATTTAATAAATGTTAAGTTAAAAATACATTGTAAGAGTCATTCTAAATAACTTTAGAAAAGTAAAATGGAGTTAAATAATCCCTATGAATAATTAAATTACGTGGCACTATCTAGAAGGAAGGGATGGCTTCAATCGAAAATGCTGAAGTTCGCCCGGCAAAACGTCCAGACCAAAATGAGGCCTTATTAGGACTGACTGAGGGATACACACAAAAATACACAATATTCCTATCGCTAGCTCCACAGTTACTTGGATATTCTATAGCTTTAACTAATGCAATAGAAAATGATAATAAGAACAAGCGTTACGCTTATTGAGATGTAGTGCCCTGAGATGCATCGAACAACCATCGAACCATCGATGGTTTTAGCTTTCGATCCATCGCAATTTCGATGGTTGCCAACCATCGATAGATCAAGTATACCATCGATGGTCATTCAAAGATGGCGGCGCTCACAGTTTACTAATAAATTACTAATAATTACTTTTTTTTTCAATTTTTTTTCCCGATTGAACCAATTAATCGTTTTAATGCTTCAACGTTTTGTAGAGGTGAAGCTGTTACTTGATCTTTACAAAGCATCTGATATGCTGACAGATAACGAAATGCTTGTCATCCAAGATGGATTGTTGATTTTAAAGCCGTTTTACTTAATCACTAAGGAAATATGTAGTGAAAAATGTTGTACGATTAGGAAATTGATTCCTCTTTTAAGATTGGTTGCTAATCAGCTTGAGAGAGTTAACCCTAAAACCGATATTGGAAAGCAACTTGTAAAGTCTGCATTTCATCAAATAGACATGCGATTTGGCACTTTTGAATCCAATTATCTGTACAGTGTTGCAACTGTTCTAGATCCTAGATTCAAGAAGGTTGACTTCAAAAGTACTCGATGCAGCAGCAATGCAATTACAAAAATAAACAAAGAACTATCTGCACTTCCTACATTCACAAGTGATTTCTCATTCTCAGAAATTTCTAATTGTGCCGAAAATGATAATAGTTTATGGTCTGCAAGAAATGATACTATTTCACAATTTAGTAAAGCATTCCCACCTCAAGGGACTCAAGCAGGTCTTCATCCAAACATGGAATCGTATTTATCATTCCCCGTTGAAACGCATCATCTAAATCCTCTCCTTTTATTGAAAGCAATGCAGAATTTTAATTACAAGTTGTGTTGCTTAGCTGTCAAATATTTATCTGTGCCAGCTGAACGATTATTTTCAAAAGCTGGACTCACTTTAAATAAAAAACGATGTTCTTTAAAACCCAAGCATTTAGAGCAGCTGTTAATTTTGAGTTGTATTCCTATAAAAACTTTGATGAACTCTCCTGGAAAACTGAACAAAATACGATTTCCATCCGTTTCGAATATTGTGTGTCCAATTTACTTAACTTTTCTGTTGGAAAACATCGATTTGAAAATAATTTATTAACAATTATAACGATTTGCGTGAAATTTAACAATGGAAACAAAACTATCGATGGTAGCCATTGATTGCAAAATTTTGACCATCGCAGGGCACTATTGAGATGCGTCTTCCGTCCAAGCCAGGAAAGGAACAACTGCCCGTCACGTGACCGAGTTACTCATTCATTGGCTGTCTCTTATTTCGCTTTGCCAATGAGCGATCGGTGCAACTCCAAATCTTAGCGGGGGAGGACGACCGAGAAGAAGTAACGTACTTACTCGATGCTTTCTCATCAGGCTGCTCTAAAAGCGCTTGCTTCTTCCCGACCGCCCTCGATTTATCTAACGACATGTCTGCAATGGTGCGTAAGATTCAAATTTATTATAAATAGTGATACTAAAATGTGGGTCATTCTAGAAAACTTAATGTTATTCGCCCCATCATTTATAAAATAATTTAATCAGACGTAAATGCTATTCTTATTTGTGTCGAAGTTAAGAAAATGATTTAATTTTTTTATCAACAAATTGGAGATCAAAGTGAAATAAGAAATGTGAAACGTTAATGCAATTTTTCTCTCCCGTGTTTTTTTTATAAAAAAAAACTCTATATAATTGTAACTCTAATATAATAAGAGAAATTGCAATGAAATAAAATAAGCCTTAAAATAACGATGGCATTCCTACCGAAACGCGTCGGCTATAATAAACTCTACCATATTGCATTTTTAGATGTGTTTCTTATTCTCTTACTTTAATTACAACTACAATATTGACTAAGGCTGCGTGCGAGTCGAATAATTTCAAGAAAACCTTGATTTGAACTATTCGAAATGAATTGATCTGTTTCTCGAGTCATTCGAGCCTTTATCGAATTCATTTGAACTAGCATTGAAGTTTGGCTGCTGTAACGAATTGTGATATTCATTCAATTAATTTGTATTCAACAGCTTTTGAATACTTTATTCGAAACCTATTCGAATGGCCTTTGATGATTCCTTTCGAAACCATTTGAAAATATTTCTTTTGAACATACCTTAGTTTTCTTCACTTTTCTCAACATATTTGTTGTAATTTTCCTTATGTAAGACCTAGATGATGAATTTGGTACCATTTCTAGCACTATTGTTCTAACGTTAAAGTTAACGCTGCAGTCGTACGCGTACGGTTTGTTTGGTATTAATGTCCTTTTCAACTGCTTTGGTCATTTCAGGACGGCGTTATAGGGGCCGCAAATTTTGCCTCCAAGGGTTCTTTAACGTGCAGCTGGCAAATGACTACACGGGACCAACGGCTTTAGTTCCCTTCCGAAGGAAGTGCGTGATCTCAGGATTTCCCCCTGAAAAATCCTCGTCGTCCTCGGGTATGCGTACGAGTGGTTCTGAAATCTTTGCATTTCAATTAGGTATTTTAACTAATTGAAACTGCATTTACAATGTCCCCGAAGATTTCTAATGGATTAGTCTGCCATAAACACCGAAATGAGCTATTATTTGTAAGTAGTTATAAGCTTATTTTCGGATATATTCGAAGGTTTCGAATGGTATCGTTCGGATAAAACCAATTCGAGCTTACAGGAGTGATCAGCCTCCTTGAATCGAATTAATCGAATGGATTTGATTTCAATTCAAGTGTTTTTGAACTTTTTCCGAATTCATTTAAAATTATATTTGTTTCATTTGAAGCAGAATTTGTGGTTTTCAAATGAATTCGTCTGCACCTTTATTCGACTCAAGTTAACACTCGTACGCAGCCTTAATATTGACTATGATGTTGTTCCTGTACTTTAACCTAATTTGGCTCTTCAGGTAATGTTTTGCCCGCGATGATGGTATTTATACCAAAACGCATCAGCTATAGGAAAGTAAACCAGATTGCATTTTTAGGCCTGTTTCTGCTTTTTTCTTACATTAAGTTTTCTTTATGCCATTTCAATATCTCGTTTTGTTTGTTTTTATAGTTTAAAATGTTTGTATTTTCCTGGCTTTTCAAACGTCAAGAAACGAAAATTAGTTTTCTCATAGTGTGCAATAAAAAAAAATTGTGTAATATATAATTGTCTTCTTGAAGAATCTCCTCTAGGATGTGATACCTGAGTGTGTCGTGATATATCATGAAATAAGGTATCCTTTTATGTAACAAATCACTAAATATTGCCATTTAGTTCAATTTGATCCATTTCAATGCCTTTTATTTTAAACTCTAAATTGTTCACCCTTTAAAAAGTTTTAATTGTGTTGCGCCAAATTTTATTTGTATGCACCATTTGCGTGAAGAGAAAAATTGTTTTAACGCGCACTCCTAATCCGTATCCTCCCTCCCTCTCTCTCTCTCTCTCTCTCTCTCTCTCTCTCTCTCTCTCTCTCTCTCTCTCTCTCTCTCTTTCTCCCGGTAATAAAAAATTAATACATTAATATTCTGTTCACGAAAGTTTGACCGGTTGTGTTCAATTAAGTTTCCAATTTCCATTGTCAGACATTGTTAATTCTACTTTGCAAAAATTCTAACAATTGAAATCGGAAATTTAATTGGACATACTTAATCAAATTTTTGTTGGATAGAGTATAGACAACACCTCCTAAAACTAAAGCCTGCGCACTGAAAACTCGTACATTGTTACATCTTCATAAGAAGTCATAATTTAGGGCTTATTATTGGTAGAAATATGATTAACAATGCCTTTTTATGATGATGTAACAATGTATGACGTTTCAGTGCTCAGGCTTTAGTTTTAGGAGGTGTTGGTATAGATCAGTTTTGTTGCTTTAACCATGCAGGTAGCAGTAACATTTCCTCCATAAATTATGAAATATTGTTGATAAATGCTTGAAAGGCTTAATACAAATAGAAGGCTCACAAAATTTCTATTATGCATGAGTAATATGTCATTATTTAATACGTTAGCTATACTCTTTACATCAAAAAATGACATTAATAACTAGCCTATATAATTCTGACATGGAAAACGCAATAAGTAAAAAATATATTTTTTCCAGTTAACAATAAATGATTGCCATACCTTTCCCTGTTATTGTATTGCTTTTAGATGTGCTTTGGGAAAAAGTTAATCATTTTATCGTTCTTTTTTGCTTTTTCTGTAAAATTTGTAGCTTATTACTTTTTACATGGTAGTCCTCAGTTGTAGTACAGGAAAGTCCACAGCTGAGAATAGTTCTGTACTCGAAGAAGCGTTCCAACAAATCTTGGTGATGGATGTAAATATGTTGTTCGTTAATGCGTTGACGATTTCAGATTGTTTTCCTATACACGTTTTTTGAGATAAGACCAGAGAAAGAAATCTGTTGATTCTAGATCAGGTGATCCAGTTGGTCATAGTCTGAGTGAGATGGCATTTTCCGTGAATTTCTGAAGTAAACGATGTATCGTTGACTTATTCCCACAGCTCGGTTTGCAAACTATTAACGAATTGCTGTCTGAACACTTGAAGAGACTCACAATTATGGCAAGTGAAACGAAAAGAGTGACACTCAACAGCGTGTAAGTTGTTTTGTAACTGTAATCCATTTGCATTATTAAATAGAACAAGAAATTAATCCTCCCGAAGAAGGTAAAGACAGTAGCGGAAGCCTTGAGATAATCTATATTTACCCTTTTATCTGTCCTTTTTAACCCCCCCCCCCATTCCCAATTTTCTAATAGAAAAATTGACTTTCTCGAATGTAATGTTAAAAAATGAAAAAGAGTTCCATCGCCTTTCGTTTCTCATCATTTCCGATCGAATGATATATCACTTGCCGTATGTTATCATAGTTCTAAAGACCAAGTGACTGCCACCACCACAACTCTGACCCAACTGGAACAATTTGGCCCAAACAGCATAATAATATAGATTCTTGCCTAGAATAATCTGCGTACCGAATTTCACTGCTTTACACGTAGACATTTTGGCCCCTTCTAACTCCTACCCACTCCGACCCCAGTGGGCCAATCAAAACCAAACTAAACAGTCAAGGTACACAAGTCCATAGCTACATTCCGAATTTTAACCTTCTATCTTAAAAAATACAGACATTATGAAGGAGACGGACAAACGGACATTGTAAAACAATAAGTAGCTCCATTCTTCCGCTACTTAATTATTTGAAATTGGGACATTCTTTTTGAAACACCCTGTATTTATTGGAGATGCAACAGAAAGTATGGGTTGCAGGACTTTAGCATCACCGTGAATTATAATTTATTAAAAACTATTTAGGATCTTAATAAGAAAATATTAAAACTATATAGTGCTTTTTCTTGTTGGCTTTGCGCATCACGTGACAGAAAGAGTCAATCAACAGGATCATTCTTTTCAATCTCTCTTCCGCAATAAGAAAATTTTATCGTTTTCAAAATCTGGTGCTGGTTTTTTTTTCGCCATCTTGTAAGCTGAGTTTTAGGTACAGTTACTGTGCACATTAATACATTCCAGAATTCAGGCTATCTGGTCAGCCTCGTTTGCGCGTATCACAACTAATACTGTCTAGCTGGAGTAAGAAAGTTTAATTGTATCGAAAAACAGTTGATATCCGAAAACAAACTTCTAGGTGAAATTAAAGGGGCTTTTCGGAAACTTACCTCCTTGCATCTTACTTTCACGATCGAAAGTAATACTTAAGGAATAAATCATAGAATTTAGCGAACAGAATGCCGCTTTTAAAACGTAGAAATATAAATCAATTGGTAGAATAGGGCAAATTTTTCATTCTATAATCGTTATTTAATCGACTTTTTAAAAACTACTCTTCCAGAATTATCAACCACAAATTCAATCACTAGAATCGTAATTTAAATAAGTCTATCGTAACCTGTATTGCAGAGTGTAACGCAAGGAAAGCAGAGACAACGTTATCTTCTAATTTTGTCCGCGATAGTGAGCGAACCGAAACGCGTCGGCTCATATTAACTTGCCACTCAGAAACTGACAAGTCCATTTGGTAGAGGTGATGATCGTTATACTCGTGATCCCTGATTCGAATAAGATCGCGGAAATTTTCTTTCCATTTTTTCCATTATTGTCTTCGCCATATTGCTTTTTGGATATTTGTCTCCGCTTTCCTTCCTAATTTATTCCGCAATTTTTCATAAGTAATACAATAGCTTATTCGCCTAAATTAATATTTACTACTTTTTAGAATTTGATTGCTTCACCGTATCATTCCTTTAATAAGAGAAAGAAATATAACAAATAAGGAAACCGAAATACCCAGAACCGATAGAGATGAAGGAAGGAAACCACTTGTCCACAAAAACGAGTTTTACATACCATAAATGTTTACATGGTTTTATGGTATATTAAACTCGTTTTTGTGGACAAGTGATTTCCTTCCCTCATCTCTATACAAATACCCACAGATTTATAAGGTCAGTCAGTATATTATATTTTTTATATAATTTTCTCAACCAGAACCGATAGGATTTTAAGGCATTCGAGAAAAAAAATGAAAGCATTTGTTTTCTAAAGAAGCCTTTCGTTGTTAGGATTAGATGAGCTAGCTAAGAAAGCCTCTGGTTGCTAAGGCAAGGCGTACTTCTAACGAAAATGCGTAGCTCAAAATGAATAAAAGTACCTGAAAATCTAAATGGAGCGAGTAGTAATTCTCTATATATTCGGACATGCAAGAGTCCTTTAATTTGTAAGCATTCCTATTTAATGAAATGAGCGTCAATGGTGTAAAGGTATACAGGGTATAGACGAAGGAAGGATACCACTTTTCCACAAAGAGGTTTTAATAACCATATATGTATACATTTCAGCTACAACGTATACGTTTCAGTATGAACTATTCATACTGATGATGGCTACGTTGTAGCTGAAATATATACGTATATAGTTATTAAAAATCTCTTTTTGTGCAAAACTGGCATCCTTCCTTCGTCTATACGCAAGTATCCACAGTTCTTAAGGTCAGTCAAATTTTATATAAGTTTTTATATACTATTATCTATAGTATACAGGGTGTTCCATAATGATCTTTACAACTTAGATCACGTATATTTCAGAAATAGGGATAGGGAGAAAGATGCGGTTTGCGGCTTAAGAATTTCACATATAAACACACTCAAGAAGTTTTGTTTTTTTAAAATTGTGCGCGACATTCCAAAGGTAAACGTATTGTGTAGTCGGCTTCATGACCGTGTGGTGGGACCGTTTTTCCTCCTCACTGGGCCTTGATCATCAGAAAGGCTTTGGACGACACATTTCCAGGTCGCTGGATTGGCAGAGGAGGAATGCGACTAGCCTCCGAAATGACTCCGGTGGAAATACTAACGTCGTTACTCCCTCCTTTGGTGAAAAACACAAGTCGATACGTCTTCCCATCTCTGCTTTAATGCTATTTTGTCGTATCTCCACATTCGATGTCTAGAGCACCAATAGCCGCTAGGTGTTGCTCCTAGTCAGGCAAGCTTATCTACAGCAAAACCATTGCAAGTAATACGTCAAAAATAATTTTAAAGCGAAGGCCATTTTGTCGTATCTCCTAAAACAGCATCCGCTTAATTCTACAGTGGCGTATGTTCACAAACCAATAGAAGTTTCGTAAAAGAACACGTAGCCACTTGTTATTCAAGCGCGGGCACTGCCGAGCTGATTTAGCGTATTTCGTTATTTTCCTGCAGCTCAAACGGGAAGACTTTTTGACTTCCAGAACATGGCGAAGTCCTACAAGTATGATGTAATTCCATACACAAAAATCAAGCATGTGCGTTTGAAGAGAGACTGTCCATTCCATGTCATGTTCAAGGTAACTTTTACACAAGATACATTGAGAACAAACGAATTAATCGTCGTTAATCACTTTTAATTTTTTTTATTAGCCCTAAAATGCAAGCTTATAAAGTAAAATTTAATAGTATTATGTCCATCGAACAAAATATTTTACAAAATGCGTTTCATTTTATCGTATGACCAGAACCTAACATTAAAACACTAAACATTATTAAAATATATTTGCACTATGTGGGATTGTACTAGCAAGATATTAGTGTGCATTCTGCAAAATATTTAATTTAATGAAATGACATCAACCCTGCAAGATTGCAAACTTTGAACTGCTCTCCTGAAAATTTTGAAAATGTGGAGATACGACAAAATAGCATTAAAGCGGCGATGCCAAGGCGATGGTCTGTAGGAACGCATCACTTAAGTTGTAAAATCGATCGGCAAGATGTTGACACTTATATAATACTTTATTAAATAAATAAATAAATTAATTAATAAATAAAATTAAATACATTATTACACTGAACAGGAAAGCCCACGGCCTACGAGTTAGTAAAAAATCTCGTAGACCGTGGGCTTCCTTTTTTTTCTCTATATTTTCCGAGAAGTAATTTTCTAAATACATTTTTATACAATTTTTATGTTTAAATTTATAAGTGTTAAGAAAAAGTTTTTATTAACATTTTCATATTTGGAATAGGCATGGATTATATAACATTAAAAGTATCTGGATTAAAAGATTTAGCATAAGCTTGAGACATTTGTTAATGATTCCCGAAAAGTAAATTTTTAAATAAATTTTTATGTTTCTGTTTATAATTTTTTATATTTATAAGAAGTATTAAAAATAAAAAAATCTTTATTTCAAATACATATAGATTAAATAACAGATTAAACTTTTTAAAAGATTCAGCATAAGTTTGAAAGCAACTTCTTAAAAAAAAATGTTCAAATCATATTTTCACAAGGAGATTAGAGGTTCCCCCCGTTTTGGTTATTCCATTCCACAGTTTTTACTCAATTTTTGATTAAAAACCTTGTTAATACAAATGGTCATTTCCAGTAAGAATGTTTTCATGATCCTTCTTCGGAGTTTTTAACATGTCCAGTATAAACTCTTTCTCTGCCTTTGTAGATTTACATAAAGAAAACAGCATTAATGTGCTTTGATTTTCGTGTTGATCTATAATTAGCATAGACTAATCGATGCTTTAGTCTATGCTAATTATAGTTCAACACGAAAATCAAAGCAGACTATTGCTGTATCTTTACGTAGACCTACAGAGGCAGAGAAAGAGCTTATAATGGACATGTTAAAACCCCCAAGAAAGGCCATGAAAATATTCATACTGGAAGTGACCATTTGTATTAACAAAAGTTTTAACCTCTAATTTTGAATGGAATAAACTTTTACATTTTATTTATAAATTGCTTTCAAACTTATGCTGAATCTTTTAAATTTATTCAGTCTGTTATTTAATCTATATGTATATCAAATAAAGATATTTGATTTTTTACCACTTCTGATAAATATAAAAAATTATAAACATATAGGCCTACATAAAAATTTATTTTTAAAATTTACTTTTCGGGAATCATAAACACGTGTCTCAAGCTTATGCTGAACACGTTCAGTCGGTAATCCAGATAATTTTAATGTTATTTAATCCATGCCTATTCTAAAAATGAAAATGCTAATAAAAATCCTTTATTTTCTTAACACTTATAAATTTAATCATTCTAAACATTGTATAAAAATTTATTTAGAAAATTACTTCTCGGAAAGCATAGAAGTTTATTTTTATAAACTTGCATTCGAAAAAAGGAAAGGAAGCTCACGGCCTACGAGATATTTTACTAACTCGCAGGCCCTGGGCTTTTGTATTCTGTATAATACGGTAGTTAATTTTATTATTGATCTAAGGAGGTTAAATGATTAATTTTAAATTTAAATGTGGTCAGTCTCCTTTTAATGGGGAAAATCGTAAAATTAATAAAAACAAAAAAATAAATAATAAATAAAGTCACCAATCTTGAAAAACGATGAAGAAACTTGTGAGATGGAAGAAAACTCAAAGGATGTAGTCTATTGAAGATGTTGTTGATAGCAGAAATAAACCCAGTCTATTCAGGATTTAGATGAAGTCTTGTGAAGATAATGTTGATAGTGGAAAACGATAATCTTGAAGGAAGTGTTGGTTTTGAAATACAGATGAAATTTTGAAGAGGGTGATCCAAATATTTGGGATAAAATTTATATAAAACGTTTTCGAGAATATTTCTCATCATCAGTAGGATAAAACATTTTTGAATGGTGAAACAGTTGAAATAAGAATTTAACAATTGATATAAAGATGATGAAGCTAAGTTGGTTGTAATTGTTGGTTATGATTGTTGGCTATTGTATACTAGGGTAATTGTTGTTTAAAAGTAGTGTCCATTTATTGTTTATCTCTATTGATGGCTTGGCTAAATTTTTGTTATTTGTAATGATATTTATTGTTTCTTTAATTAATCTTTTTTTATAATTTCCTTCTTTTCCAATGATTTTTGTATTATTCCAATCTGGTGTGTGGTTTTCTTTGATACAATGATTTACTAAATGGTTGTTTTTGTCTTTGTGGCGAAGTGCTCTTTCTTGTTCTTTTAATCTTATTTCTAATTGTCGTTTAGTTTGACCTGTGTAGACATGTTCGCAATTTCTACATGGTATTTGATAAATTATATTTCTAGTGTTCCATTTTTCTTTATTATTTTGACATATTTCTTTGAAATTGATATTTGTGCAATTATTTTGATTGATTGTTGTTTTTAGGTTGGTGGTGGTTATTAATGTTTTAGTAATGTTATTTGTTATTTTTGGTATGATTTTTATGTTTGGTATTTGTTGTAATATTTTTTTCCCGTTTGTGGAAAATTTTATTATTGTATTGTATTGAATATCTTTTTTGTTGTTCTTGTTGAATTGGTATAGTTTTTGTTGTATTGTTTGTAAACGCGTCTATTAAAATTTTGTCTATTGGATATTTTTTTTTATTAGGTTCAGTTTAAGTTTTTTTAAATTGGTAGGAATATATTTCAGGTATGTAAGATTTTTTATTCTTTGTAAATATTGTTTAATAGTGTTAATTTTTTTGGTGTGTGGGTTGTTGTGATAAGTAATGTGGTATGTTGTTACCTTTTGTTGGTTTTTCATATATCTCAAAATCTAGATTATTTTCATTTTTTATAATGTTTATATCTAAAAATGTGATACGGTTGTTGGTCATGTTGTTGTGTGCAAATTTTAAAGGATATCGTTCTTCTAAAAGGTGTATTAATATTTCTATTGGTTTGTTTGTTATGACTAGGATGTCATCTACATATCTCATCCATATTTTTATGTGTTGTTTGTGTTGTGATTTGTTTAGTAAATTGTGCTCCATGTTATTTAAATTGATGATGGAAAGAATTGGTGATAAATTTTGTGAATAGATTTTTTCATTGAATTTTAATTGATTGTTGGTGAAACAGAGATTTATGGATTGTATGATTTTTAGTACTTTCATGTAAGGTAATTTTGTTTTTAATTGATTTTTTATGATGTTGAGAGTTGGTATGATTGGGATGTTATCATACATAGCTGTTATATCTATAGTATAAATTTTGTCTTCATTCTCTAATTTTAGTTTTTCTAATGTTTGTTTGGCTAGTGTTAGTTTTTTATTGTGTAATTAAATTCAAAAAATTTTTTTAAATAATTATCTAGAAATTTTGCTAGTTTGTAAGTTGGTGATTTTTTGGTGGAGGTTATGATTCTTATGGGATTTCCTTCTTTGTGTATTTTTATTACTCCATAAATTGAATTTGGTGATGTTTCTACTGGAATTATTTGTTTTTGTTGTTCTTCATTAATTATATTTTCTTTTTTTAATTCATTTATTTTTTAATAACATTTTTTTGGAATTGTATTGTTTGATCTTTATTTTCTAATTTGAAAATTTTACTTTCTTTTATGAAATTTTCTATGCTAATAATGTAATCTTTTTTCTTTTATATGACCATTATTTTACCCTTGTCTGCTTTTGTTAATTTTATTAATTAATTAATTAATTTATTTATTTATTTAATATGGTATTATTTAAGTCTCTACATCCCGCCGATCGAGTTTACAGCTTCAGTGATGCGTTCCTACGGATCATCGCCATGGGAAGACATATCGACTTATGTTTTCCACCAAAGGATGGAGCAGCGAACGTAGTATTTACACCAATTAGAGAGCGGGTTCATTTCTGCGGCTAGTCGCATGTAAAAAAACCCATTAAATTTTAGATTAGGAGATGCTTAGGAACGTGCTGCGCAACGTGATATGACGGTTGCGCGGACGTGACATGACGGTTGCGCGGACGCGGGCGAACAGTGACGTTCATTCGGTAATATTTCACGCATTCTTAGAAGTTTATTTTGCGGAAAAATTGTACCAACGTTACATTTACCGCTTTAGAGGAAGTTTCCTCATGCTCCTATACTGTACCACGGAAAACAACTGTGTATGATCTTGTATACCGGTTTCATGAGACAGGCAGTGTTTTATTTAAAACTTCCCGATGGCCCGTGGTGACGACCAAGTTTCTGAAGAAAATTCAAGCTTCCCTGCAGCGCTCTCCGGAGGCTGTCTTAAGAGTGAAGGGTCTCGTATTCAGCCTTCTAGAGGACTGTTAAACGTCTAAAGGTACGACCGAACAGAATTCGAGTAGTGCAAGAGCTTCGTTCTTTGGATTCTGAAAAACGCATTGCTCACTGCTAATGTTTTAAGATTTTAAGTGCAAGAGTTTTACTGCATGAAGTTGGACTCGGTTCTTGCGTGAAAACTATGACTGACATAAAGTCACTGCTCACCTGCACCCGCACAAGCTTCGTGTCACATGGTGCTCTCGGGTTGTGCAGCGCATACCAAAGGTAACACACAACCGCCCCAAGCAGCAATACCCGGATATCTTTAATAGTTTTGCAGTAAATACGTTTTAAACTGGAGTTCGGGACTTTTGAATCACGCTCTATTAAATGCCAAATCTTAGCACTGAAAGTTTTCAATCAACATAACGGTTTCGTTAAAACACCTACCATTGAACCAATTTTGACTAGCAATAATTTTACCTCAAATCCATTCATGAGACGTCATTCTAAGCTGTTCAAGAGATTATATGCCATATCTTAGCATTGAAACTTTCCAATGGCAATAATAAGCATTCTAAACCACGTACATTTTAATCACTTTTGACTATGATTAATTTTACGTTATATTCACTCATGCCACGTCATTTCAAATTATTTGACATATTACATGCCATATCTTAACATTGAAAGTTTCCAATGGACCATAATGGTACCACTAAAACTTGTACCAGTTTTGACGATAATTAAGTTTACATCAAATTCATTCATGACACGTAATTCTAAGCTGCTCAAAATATATGCCATATCTTAGCATTGAAATTTCCAATGGATAGTAATGGTACCACTAAACCACGTTCATTTTAACCAATTTCGGCTCATTAATTTTACATTATATTCACTCATTTCACGTCATTCCAAGTAGTTTGATATATTACATGCCATATCTTTGCATTGAAAGTTTTCAATGGACAATAATGGTATCACTAAAAATTGTAGCATTGAACCAGTTTTGACTGATTTTGGCCACCAAGGAAGACTTGCTTTCGCTTAATTCACCAGCCTTATCTTTGCCTTAGCTATCGAATGGCAAAGAGAGAAAAGCATTGATCATTGCAAGGGCCATTTATACATGGAATTATATAGTGAAAAACGTGATACCCCCTGTTATTTGTGACCCTTTGAACCGGAAGTTGTTCACCGATTTTTTCCACTAACGAATTCAGGTTGTCGTTTTGCCTAAGTTGTAGAATGGCGAAAACGGAAGCCGAAAATTCAGAAGCATTCGAACGCTAGAGAACCAACAGATGGACAGATGTTCGCACATTGTGAAAACCTAAATACTTATCGGTCCTAATAAGGCAAGGGTTTTTGAATCTTAGCTTTGTTCAGGAAACAGTGCTACGGTTTATTAAAGGATGACGGCTTATATATTCATTGAAGCATCCTTCCATAACCCTGCTATAATTTAAGATGCCAAATCTATAAAAGTATCTGCCAAATGATTTATAGAACTATAGAATTTTATTGCATTCAGAGGCGTAGCTAGAGTCTAGGCCGCCCGGGCCAGTCCTTTTGTATCCCGCTCCATTCCCCTCAAGTAACAAAATAATAAACATCAAACTTAATAAAACCAAAACTGTACATGGACAGTAAAATTTCTGTAAAATAGATGGCTTTACTCTCCAGATGGAAACAGTATCTTTTTTCAACAGGCCAAACATACGGCCTCTTTTCTTGCTACGCCCCTCATTGCATTATTCAATATATCTCTTATCAATAAATATAAACTAAAAATCTGTATTAATCATTAAAATTTTGCATATGATAGTTAAAATATTTCATGTTATTGGTCAGGACTAGAAGAAATAATGAATGAAGAATTCAACCGATTGTCCAGAAGTGGCCTTGATTTTGCGTTAGAGTTATTGAAGGTATTTAAAACTGGGAAAATTGAAGATTAAGTTGTCCTTGCTAATTTCGTGAGTAAATTTTTTTGTTCAATTTGCAGGAATTTGGAAAGGATGAATATTCCAATGCACTGTTATCACCGATGAGTTTACTAGTGGCCCTTTGTGCAGTCTATGCAGGGTCAAATACTATAACCGGAGAAGAACTGGAGAAGGTTCTTCATTTGGAGGAATTCAGGGAGTCGAAAATTCACACAATCATCAAAGAGCTCATCGAATATTTAGAAAATATAACGGAAGAAGAGTTCAGTATGCAGTTGATAACGCGTATGTTTGTAAAATGTGGAACACCACTCGTTGATGGGTTCCATAAGGTTTTACAAACTAACTACCACTTAGATGTTGAATCATTATTGTTCGACGAAGAGGCCCGAAAGATAATCAATGCTTGGGTTGAAAGGAAAACCAACTACAAGATCAAAGATATAATGGGAATAGATGTTTTGGACGAGCTTACTCGAATGGTCCTCGTCAACGTCGTCTATTTCAAAGGCACGTGGAAAAGAAGTTTCAATATCTTGGAAACGAAAATAGAAGATTTTTACCTCGATTCAAATTCGACAATAGCTGTAAACATGATGGAAATGGTAGCCGATTTCTATTATTCCTTCAATGAAGAAATGAATTGTAAAGTCCTTGGTTTGCCTTACGCAAATGAAAATCTACTTATGTATTTCATCTTACCAAACAACGATAATGGCTTGGAAGAATTAGAGAATGCCCTCACTGCCGAATCGTTGTTCATGCTAATTGATTCCACGGTGCTAAGTGAAGTCTATGTTGCAGTTCCCAAATTTCAGTTAAAATGGGGTACGTCTCTCAAGGGAATTCTCTCGAACATGGGTCTGAGAACCTTATTTAGCGAATCGGAAGCTGATCTGTCGGGCATCACTGCAGAGAAGGGTTTGTGCATGTCCTCTATCATTCACAAGTCGTTCATCGAGGTCAACGAAGAAGGCATTCAAGCAGCTCCAGAACCAGTCGTCCTATGGGATTCCAAAAGCCGCGACGTCTTTTTGGACCGCCCTTTCCTTTTTCTGATACGTGAAAAACGTACCAACTCCATTCTGTTTTTAGGGAGAGTGGTCAACCCCCTATAAAGAACTGTAGTGGCAGTCAGAAAGAAATTACATTTTAAAAATATACTATTAGTTTGTTATTTCAATATGAATTTACTATAAATGTAAGTAGTTGCTGCTCTCAAAAAGCGGTAATATCCTTAACGAAAATTTGATATTGGCAACATTAAAAATTATCTCTTTTTGAAAAAGTACGAATGAGATTTTCTTAGGGAAAAAATCCATTTAATTTTCCTTTGCCCAGAAATCTGCAAATGTAATCGACCTACTTTAGCACACGCTTTTTATTCTTGCTGTAACCACAACTTTACTTTGCAAAAATCTTTTAAAATTAAAAGCTGAATTTTTAGTGGACACACCAGTTTTTCTTTCGTTGCACAAATTTTAATCGTTTCTTTGGCAAAAGAGAGAGAGGTTTGAATAACTTATCCTTACGATTCGTTTGATTTTTACAAACAAGAAAATGCTGAAAATATTTTATTTAATAAGATCGATTATTTACTTTATTCTTCCAAATAATTATCGAGACATTCGTTTTCAAACCTCTGACGATCAATTTTTTTTAATGTTAATAGCTATTATACAACTCAGTTGCAAAAATATACGATCACCTGACTTTGTATGCTAACCTTATTTTAATTTTAAGTATTTAAAAAAATAAAAGAGCGAATCCAATTCTATATTTGTCTAATGGGTTTTAGACTGTTAGAAGGTTATAGGAAAAACAAGATTATGTAAAAAGGGTTTTATCAAACCAAGCTTTTATAATGCTTTATTTAGTGGCAACAATAAAGCTTAATTTTGCAACAATAAACAATAGATACATTTACCTCTCGCCATAACGAAATGTCCAATTGTTACAACAATCAATTCGTAGTAATGAGTTAGTACCATTAGAACACGAACCAATGAACCGATTTGAAAATTTTTTTCTTTATCATAAATTGTCATCGATTCTGCATAAGTGTGTCAAATTGCAGCTCCCTAGCTTGTCGGAAAGTTGGTTTAATATTGATTACAAGATTTGACCTAAACAAACTAATACAGCAAAGTTATAAAAAGCTTTTAATAATAATACTAAATTGTTACATGATTGTAATGGGTACAATAAATTAATAACTGATCATCCATGCGTTGCAAAAATATGCAATCGCCCTTTCATGCGTTAAAAAATTTCCGATCAGTACTTGGTGTTTCCACCTTTAGCAAAAATAACGGCCTGCAAACGATTTGGAATGCTTGAAATTAGCTTTTCACATTCATCAGCCTGGATTTTCTCCAATTCAGTTTTCATGACATTTTTTCAATTCCTCTCTTGTTCTGGGCTGCTTCTTGTTGACAGCTCGTTTCAAAATTCTCCAAAGATTCTCAATTGGTGAAACGTCTGGACTGTTCGAAGGCCAGTTTTCCAGTAGGTCGATCCCTCTCACACGAAGCCATGTCGTTGTTGTCCGAGCTCGATGTGGCGCTGACCCATCTTGTTAGAAAACCGCTTTTCCATCTCTGACTAGCTTCGGTAAAGAAGGGAGTAAACATTCCTCCAAGATATCTTGATAGGAAGATGCATTTACCGTTCCATTGATGACTTTAAGTTTCCAAACACCTTGTGCGCTCATACAGCCCCATTATTGAATCGGGGAATTTTACACTTTTACTGAGACATTCCGGTGCGTACGCTTCAGTCTTCTTACGGATGACTTTTCGGCCTTCTTCACCATAGCAAACTGTAAACTTTGACTTATCACTAAAGGACCATTGAAGATGCTCATTAGCCCACTTGCATTTTTCATCATTTGCAGATTTGTTAGTAAAGGTTTTGCTTTAGCATTTGTAAAACCCAAAACCTTTTTCCGTTAGTCTTCTTCTTGTAGTGGCGTTTGAAACAACAACGCCAGTTTTTTCACACCTTTCTGTTGCGACTTCGGATGTGGTAACATGACGTTTGACTTTTAAAATATTTGGAAGGAGTTTCATCTCGTTTTGATGTTTTTCGTGGACGACCACTCTGCTTGCTTGCCGAAGGGGTTCATGTTGTTTTCTATTTCTTGATTATTTTCACCACTACACTCTGACAGATTTTTAAATCAGCAGCTATTTTACGAGTGAAAAGTTTTTCCAAATGTTTCTGTACCACTAAATTGCGAAGCTCTTCACTAGTTTTATCACGTCCCATTTTGGCAGTTAAAAAATCTGTCTTGGATTTTTTCGATATCAAGAAAATATATCCAGCTAGTTCTCCACAGTATAGAAGTCCATATACAAGTACAAGAATTGTGGAGCTTTTAGTTTAAAGAACCTGTCTATTATTTAAGGGGTGATCGGAAATTTTTGTAACACGTAAAAGGGCGATTGGGGTTAATTTTGCAACGCATGGATGATCAGTTATTAATTTATTGTACCCATTATAATCATGTAACAATTTAGTATTATTTTTCCTAGAACCTTCTCACAGTCAAAAATCCACTAAACAAATGTAGAATTGGATTCGCTCTTTTATGTTTTTTACAAGCTTAAGATTAAAATAAGGTTAAGCATAAGAAGTCAGGTGATCGTATATTTTTGCAACTGAGTTGTACATTTCGTTGCCTAAAAATTCGGACAATTTTTTAGAAATGGAAAATCCAGGTCATCATTTTAGAAGCTGACATGAGCTATAATTAACCTAATAAAGGCTTTAAAACAATCCATTAAGGCGTTTTATAAATTGATCGAACAGAAGAATTCTACGATATTTTTCGAAGGAAAGCTAGTAAGTAAGTTATAAATGGATATAGAAATGAAACAAACGCGAGTATGGATTTGAAAATTACTTTTATTTCTCCGCGTAATCTCCCTGTACATTAAGACACTTCTCCCATCGTTTCACAATCCCTTCAAAATAAAATTCTTTGGGCTGCTGTCTGAACAAGGCGGCGACTTCCCTTTATACAGCTTCATCGTCGGCCGAAAGATGTTGTTTAAGAGGACCGAACAAATAGAAGCCGTGAGAAGCTAAGTCAGCTATATGATAAACAGTATGCCCTCGTAATCCGTGAAGACTGTGAGAATCCTCTTACTGCCAACAATACAACTGAGATGTTGAGAAAGTTCAAGTGGAAAGTCCTCGAGCATCCTCTCTATTGCTCGGATCTAGGTCTAAACGACTTCTATTTGTTTGGCCCTCTTAAACATCTTTTGGGTGAACACTTTCCCTATGATAAACTTGAACGGTCCTCTTAATCGAAGCGTCGATGAAGCTGTATAAAGGGAAGTCACCGCCCGGTTCAGGCAGCAACCCAAAGAATTTTATCTTACTGGTTTTGAGGGGCTTGTGAAACAATTGCCTCAGCGTATAGGGAGATTATGCGGAGAAATAAAAGTAGTTTTCATTTGTATGTTTCATTTTTATATCCATGTGTAACTTACTAACTTCCTCTGTAAAAATGGATATAGAAATGAAACCAATATTAAGAGTATTTATTTGAAATATACTTTTGTTTCTCCACAGTCTTCCTGTACAATGAGGCACTTGTCCCATAAAATTCTTTGGGCTCCTGTCTGAACTAGGCGGTGAATTCCCTTTGTACAGCTACATCACCGGGTAATGATGGTCAGTCTTCTGGGATCACTAGGGCATATTGTTTACCACATTCCGGTAGCAAGACTAAACTATAAATACTGACTTCTACTGTAACGTCATCATGAACCTAAATGCCATTCGACAGAAGCGATTTCAGCTCCTCATCAAAAGCGTGTTAATATTGCATGATAACGTGCGTTCTCATATTGCCAACACGACAACTGAGTATCCTGTGAAAATTCAATTGGGAAGTTTTAGTTCAACCTCCGTATAGCTCTTAGCTTCTTCCATTTCTTCGGCTGCAAGCTGTACAAAGTGAATTCAACCATCTTGTTCAGATGGCAGCCCAAAGAATTTTACGCTGCTGGTTTTGAAGGCCTTATACTTCGCGGATGGGATAAGTCCTCAATGTACTTACACGGAGTATAATATATGAGGCGTTGAGCGCAATAGTGGCCCAACCAACAATAATGTTGAAAAAGAGTAACATGTGGAAATAACTTGCTGATAGATTGATTTTTACAGTGTAAATATGTAAGTATAAAAAGGTTTTTTTTATCTACTACAATATGCCTTTGAAATATTTATCATCAAAATGTCGTATTTTTGTTTTGCGATTTTCTCAGAACATATTTTTTTCGGCTTGGGCCACTTTTGCGCTCAACGCCTCATATAATGTCCATTGCGGCGAAGTCATTATACAGGGCGTTCATATAATGAGGGATAATAATTACATAGTGTGATTCCATGCGTCAATCTAAGCAAAAAGTTCCTTATCGAAAATGTCTAAAAAAATTAGTGTCTAAAACTCAAAATTTAGTGTCTAAAAAAATGGTGTCGTAACGTCATTTATGAACTATCTATACCAGCGCTTCATATAATGAGCTGCGCTATGGCACGAGAAAACTGCGGCAATTGTTGAGATTAAATGACGTTTTCCGCCAGCTTCGCGGAAACTTCGCGTGACGTTTAGACCCTTAAAATTAAAGTTTTGAACATTTTGCATAAGGAACTTTAAGTTTGTCATCCAAAGGACCACGCTAGGTACTAAAGGTTCAACGAATCCAGGAAGCGTGCCGAGGAGTGGCACCAGCCATGCTTGCCGATGTTTTGGCGTCAGTTAGGTTCCGTGCCCAATTGTGTTATGGTGCCCACGGTCGTCACATCGAGCATTTTGTTGATTAACTTTTTTTTTAAACTGTTTGAAGTAACTTGTTTGTGCAGTGTGATTGTTTGTAAGCTACAAACAGTTCACCACGTGATTGTGGCTGATTGGTTGGTCCGATTTGGATGATTTTTTTGTTTTGTTTGTTTTTTTTATGCTGAACTAGTTTGCAATTGGGTTTTTTTCTCTATCCCTTACGGTTTTTGAGATAAATTTTGAATGTGTCCTAATTTGCATATTTGGGATGATGAAAAGTGCACCATGGGATAGGCCAGCCACAACTTCCTATTCATTGGATTCATCAAAATTGACATATCTGCTTCGGTTCAAAAAATAAAAGGGGGGTTCAGACTTTTGTATTCACCCTGTATAACGAAATGAAAACGCTCCCCCCCCCCCCCCTTCTTCTCTCAATTTCGTTCTTAAAAATGAATAAGATATTATTTCTAACAATAAAACTTCAGGTAAAATCATTTTTTATTATTTTGGGCACTTTTTAACAACTGTAGGGGAAAAAAGACAGGCACGTAAGAGGATAGACTCGAACCCGCAAGTTTCGCAACCGTAGGCAAGGGCCTTAACCAAATCCAGTGAAATTAGTGCAAATTCTTTAGGTATATAAACAGGGAAGAGGGAGGAGCTGAAATAAGATGCAATCCTTGACGTCGCTTTGTTTTAGGTTTTCTCTTGACGTCGCTTTTCTAAAAAACGAAGGCGTGTTGACCTAAACCCTTTTACACGAGTTACTTTTAGATGGTCCCCAATCTGTATGTTTAAGAACATCGAAATCTGTGGAAGGTGTTTGTGTCTTCCCTTTGTAAGTTGCGTTAGCGCCACAATATAATTTTAAAAAATACATTATTTCAAGGAAATAATTATGTAAAGCAAGTATTATTGAAATTTTAGATTGTATGAAAAGTAGAAAAAAAAATTGTCTCAATTAACGAAACGGCCAAGCCGAAATATAATTGATTTAGCAGAAAATGGCGCCCATGTGTATAGTTGTCGTATCTCTTATACATACAGGATTTCTAGCCCAACTTAAAGCACTGTATAAAGAAAGTATGGACATTTGGAGCCAGGCAGCCATTTTGATGCCTATTTCGATACGGTGTTTACTTCTTTTTTGCAGTAAATTCAAACTTGCAGATTGAAGAATTCCTTTTTGACAAAAGTTAGAGAGGAATGTGCCTCTGATGCTTGAATATGCTGCAAAGAAGAGGCAATCATCTTATCGAAAAAGGCTTCAAAATGGCTGCCTAGCTGCCATACTTTCTCTATACAGGGCTAACCTACTGTGTATGCATTGCCGCCCTATCGGGAGCTAAAAGCATTATTTTCATTTTCAGTTTCAATGGAGCGGAATTGAACTGGGCCAGAATTTGATAACATAATACTGCCGAATTTAGTGTTTTCTGCAACATTTTAAAGTAAATATTTGATAAACTAACGTGAATGCCTTACATAGCTTACTCTTTACTGGGCCTCAACTGTATAAATGAAATTCCCTAGCTTCTCTAGAGAATGAAAAATGGCGGAAGCTCGATGACCATTTATTTCTATAGATTTCATATGATTGCTATGAATAATAAGCCCTAAATTCGCCCTATCTATGATGATGTAACAATGTGTACGTTTCATTGCGGAGGCCTTCTCTCTCGGTGGTTACGGTCAACACCCACTACCTCCTAGAAAGAAAGCCTGTGCACTGAAAATTCATACATTGTTACATTATCATAAGAAGTCATAACTTAGGACTTGTTATTGGTAGAGATACTATTTACAATGACTTTTTGAAGTGAAACTTCCTATTCGGCGCCCACGACTTGGGGAGTGAAATGCTAGCATGAAACGTTTTTCGAGTTACGGAAGTAACGTACGAGTTCTAACAATCCAACCTTCATTGTTTTCAACAAACGGAAAACGCTGATTGTTAATATCCAAGAGAGAACAACAACACCTAAAGATAAGGCCTGGGCGCTTCAACGTCATTACATTGTTACATCACCTCAGTAGGGAAAATTCAGGGCTTATTATTGGTGGAAATACGATTAACAATTCCCTACTGAGGTGATGTAACAATGTAATAACGTGTCAGCGCGCAGGCCTTGTCTTTAGGTGGTGTTGGCAGAGTAGAGCTATAGTGCAGAGGCTTTCTCTTTAGGAGGTGTTGATTGAATCACCTAGAAAGAACGTCTGCGCACTGAAACGTCATGCATTAATAAATTAAAAGGTTAAAAATTATTATAGAAAGTTTCATTAAAATAATAAATTAAAAAAAAATTATTAAAACTTAAAATTAGACACAGAAGAATTTTAGGCTAAATTAAATACATTGTTACATCAGCAGTGCAAATTCAGGGCTTATTATTACAGGTCGAACCTCGTTATAACGAAATTGTAGGGGCGCCTAAATTAATTCGTTGTAATGAAATTTCGTTTTAATGAAAACATTAATTTATCGGTCTGTTTAATTGTTAATAACTGTACAGTACAATTTAAAACACAAATAAATATGTAATTTAAATTAACAAAAATACACACAGATGCTTAAAAAAAGCTTGTAATTTTTGATTGAATAAAATTTTTAGTATTTCTTTTTAAACAATAACTCTTCTAGTGCATGCATGTTTTCAAATATAGTTAGAGGAATATTTTCCCGACTGGTTACAAATTCTTTTAATTTAGAAAAACATTCACTTGCTTCTTTTGTTGTAATGCATGTAATCCATAAAATCGACAGCTTCATCAATGTGTCCGGCTTCTTGAACTGATTTCCATAAAGATTGTGTTTCAGGATTACTCAGCAAATTAACACTGTCTAATACAGCATGGTCAGTATCTACGCAATGATTCAAAAATCCATCTTTTTTCCAACATTTCGATATTGTTTCTTCCTTCACTATATACCAGGATGTAGCAATCAAATCTATAGCCTGCTTCACGTCAATTAAAGACAACGACATATCAAAAGGAATGTTGATTAGAAATTGTTGTAGAAATCAATTCTATACACCACCTTAACAGCACGGATGATACCCAAATCTAGCGGCTGCAAAACTACTGTACAATTCGGTGAGAAAAACTCAATACAATCACAATTGTGTTGGTGCATTGTCAGCGCAATGTGAGTGGAGCAATTGTCGACTAACAGCAAGATTTTGCGACTTAAGCTAAGTTTCCATGCATGCATTTTTGATGCATTTATAACTGCGTCTCGACGCAGAAAGCAAATGTGCATCTAGACGCACCTAGATGCACATTGCAACTGCTCTTGACGCATTTAATTCGAACGCAAGTATCAGTTTCCATGCATGTATGAAGTCTAGGCAGAAAGTTCAACTCCGCATGCGTCATGAGTTTATGTTTTGCAATTTTTCTCGTTAGAGGGAGAAGCTTCTCTCTAATCATCATGCCACCTCCTTGGTGTTTTTCGGATTTCTTAAAATATCATTATTAATTTCTGGTGTCCGAGCACAGATTCCATCAAATAAAGAAAAGGAATTGATGGAAGGATTCCTCTGCTTTCTTACCGTAGCATGTACAGCATTATCTGTACATGCAAACCTAAATAAAAGAAAACATCGGTACTGAGTTCTAATAAAAATATTTTTATATCTAAATTTCAATTTATTTGTTTTTTCCAATATATCTTTACACTTTTAATTCATCTTTACACAAATGTAAATAGTACAGTGGAAATATTGGCAATTTCATTTATTTTATTTTCACGTCATTTCGGTAATTCTTTGGTCATTTTATATCGTTATTGTCTTTTATGTTTACATTGTTTTCATTTCATTTTAAATAAAATAACTGATTACAACATTATTTTAAAAGGTACACTCTTGAAAATTTATATTTTGCAATAGCGTATCTAGGAAATACACGCGACCTTTCGCGTTCGTTTAGAGAGCGCGCCCGCTGGAAGGTTAACAAAGCAAGTGCGCTTGCGCAAAACAATCATGTGATCTAGAAAGATTTGAGACGCATTTACAAGTGCGTCGAGAAGTAGAAAGCCTATAGCTTAGTTTCCATACATGCGTTTTTAACTGCGTCTCTGCGTCTAGACACATATATTGGTGCGTCTTGACGCACTTGTCATGGAAACATATATCTGCGTCTCCGAATCTTGGTTGATGTGCGTCTGGAATTCATGCGTCTGGACGCAGAAAAGTGAAGTAGATAGGCTTTCTACTTCTTGACGCACTTGTAAATGCGTCTCAAATCTTTCTAGATCACATGATTGTTTTGCGCAAGCGCACTTGCTTTGTCAACGTTTCCAGCGGGCGCGCCCTCTAAACAAACGCGAAAGGTCGTGTATTTCCTAGATACGCTATTGCAAAATATAAATTTTCAAGAGTGTACCTTTTAAAAGAATGTGGAAATCAGTTATTTTATTTAAAATGAAATGAAAACAATGTAAACATAAAAGACAATAACGATATAAAATGACCAAAGAATTACCGAAATTACATGAAAATAAAATAAATGAAATTGCCAATATTTCCACTGTACTATTTACATTTGGGCAACATTTGTGTAAAGATGAATTAAAAGTGTAAAGATATATTGGAAAAAACAAATGAATTGAAATTTAGATATAAAAAGATTTTTATTAGAACAAAAAAAATCGTATACAACCAAAACTAACCAGAACTAAAATACAAATAGCACTTCTGCAAAGCCCTAATAACGCTTCGAAATTCAGACACGGACTGAAGATAGGCCTCCGCAATGAAACTGAATACATTGTTGCATCACATAGATAGTGCATTGTTATTCGCATTTCTACCAATAATAAGCCCTGAATTTGCACTATCTATGATGATGTAACAATGTGTCCAGTTTCATTGCGGAGGCCTTCTCTCTCGGTGGTCATGCACCATCTCTCCCGAAAAACACCAAGGTGGTGGCCATGATCGTTAGAGAGAAGCTTCTCCCTCTAACGAGAAAAATTGCAAAACATAAACTCATGACGCATGCGCAGTTGAACTTTCTGCGTAGACTTCATGCATGCATGGAAACTGATACTTGCGTTCGAATTAAATGCATCAACAGCTGTTGCAATGTGCGTCTAGGTGCGTCCAGATGCACATTTGCTTTCTGCGTCGAGACGCAGTTATAAATGCGTCAAAAATGCATGTATGGAAACTTAGCTTATCTACTTCACTTTTCTGCGTCCAGACGCACATCAACCAAGATTCGGAGACGCAGATATCTGTTTCCATGATACGTGCGTCAAGAAGCACCAATTTTTGCGTCTAGACGCAGAGACGCAGTTAAAAACGCATGTATGGAAACTAAGCTTATCTACTTCACTTTTCTGCGTCCAGACGCATGAACTCCAGACGCACATCAACCATGATACGGAGACGCAGATATCTATTTCCATGACACGTGCGTCAAGACGCATCAATTTCTGCGTCTAGACGCAGAGACGCAGTTAAAAACGCATGTATGGAAACTAAGCTTTACACTTTTCACTTTTGCATCAAGTTTATTGAGCCATTCAGCAAAAATGTCCTGAGTCAATCAATCTTTGCTTTGATTTTTTGCCTCCCTTGCAGCACACGCCTTTTACAGCCGCGTGCGATATGGCAGCAAATGGTAGAAGATGCCACCTTAGTCTACTTTGAAAATGTTGCACGCATCAAAGTCTTTTATGATTATTTTATGCATCCTGTTCTCCACGTGTTCACTTGATCAATTGACACAGAATTTTCTTCTCCACAAATTGCTTTCGATGAAATACCATAACGTGCATTAAATCTGTAGAGCCATCCTGAACTTGCTTTGAAATCCACATACCCAAGGGCAGATGCAAAGGTTAAAGCCATTTCTTGAACAGGGTGACCACTTACTGGAATGTTTCTGGACATCTTTATAATTTGCACATCTTATTCTCTTACATTGTGGACAGATTTCCTTCTTGGCAAGCGTCTCAATTTTCTCCCGTTCTTTTAAAATTTCACTTAATGTTGAAGGAGCTATGCCGAAATATTTAGCAACTTCTTTTTTCCCGCCATCTACTTTCTCGATCATCTGCAATTTTTCACCAAGAGTAATTTGCCAGCGTTTTTGTTTAGTTGCTATTGCAGAACAGATTTGACTCTAATGTTTCTCAGAGTGCTGTGCAACGACTGTACGCTATGATGTTACAAAGTTCAACTGAAATTCACAAATGAATATACAAAAAAAAAAAAAAAAATCACCGCAATCACAACTCTGGTCAGTTCACGGCTCTGCTCAATTCACGACTGTGCTGAATTCACGGCTGAAAATTCAAAATTTCTGTTCTCTTATACTCGGCCTTTCTCCGTCAGCGTCTTTTTCTAGGCGTCGCGGCTTTCTTGGCGTGGGGAATAATACACGGGAAAAAAGCTCTTTCAGTGAGCATGCGAAAAGAGGTGAGCATATCAGGGCTTCTTTCAAATATCGTCTACTTACAATGGCTTTAACGGCGTCTTACTACTAGCGCTAATATGCGGATAAATACATGAACGCTTCCAGGCTCATTGTCTATCAGTTATACAGTATATCAGCGACGGCGGACGTTGCCACAACAAAGAAAAAATCTAACAATGGGTTAATTCCCGATTATACAATCGGGTGGGTTCGCTTCTAATAGAGGGTATGCGTAGCCAACGAGAAAGACAGGCCTCGGCCGACACCTCCTAAAGAGAAAGCCTGTCCACGGAAACGTCATACATTGTTGCATCATCTAAGTAGCACTGTTATTCGTATTTCTACCAATAATAAGCCCTGAATTTGCACTTATTATGGTGATGTAACAATGTATGAAGGTTTTCGTGCAGAGGCTTTCTCTTTAGGAAGTGTTGCCTCAGCGCAAAAAAGTCACCTGATCACAGTAGTCCGGCCAACAATCTAATCTTCATTGTTTTCAACAAATGAAAAAAATATTGATAGTTAAAATCACGGTCTATAGACATTCATGGTCATCGAGCTCCATTGTTAAAATGAAGCTAAGGTTTCTAGTTCCCAATAGGGCGGGAACTCTATTGAAAAGTGGCGCTGCATGTACAATTGGCCCAAATACGCCTGTAGCGCCGCCCTATCGACAGACAGAAACTTTACTTTCATTTTCAGTTTCAATGAAAAACCTCTATCGCAGGTCACGATCGGCCCTGATGCGATCTATGCGGCACCTGGCGCGATCTGTTTTCCTTAGCTTCTCGAAACAATGGAAAATGGCCGAAGCTCGATGACCATGAATATCTATAGACCGTGGTTAAAATCCAAAATGGAAACAATGAATGTTACATTGTTACGTGAACTTGAATAGTCAGGTGACTTTTCCGCGTCGGGCCACATCACCTAGACAGAAGGCCTGATAAAGGAAGCGTCATAAATTGTTACATCATCATTAGTCGACCATTGTTAATTCTATTTCTACCAATAATAAGCCCTAAATTTGGTTGACTAATGATGATGTAACAATGTATGACGTTTCCGTTATCAGGCCTTCTGTCTAGGTGGTGTTGGTTCAACGCCACCTAAAAAACAAGGCCTGCTCACTGCTTGCTGACTGCGTCATCAAACGAGGGCTGACAATCCAACTTTCATTATTTCAACAAACGAAAAAACAATGATTACAACAAGTGTTTTTTCGTTTGTATTAAACAATGAAGATTGGTTGGCCGGGGCCTGTCTTTCTCGTTGGGTATGGATGGTATGCGAGACCATGGCCTACAATGATAAGAGAAAGCCTGTCTATTTGCCCTTCCTTCATTGTTCTCAAAAATTAGTCGCAAACAGCAGGATTTAGCACCACCTAGGGACAAAATTTATTATGGTTTCATAGCTTATAATGACAGAGAAGGCCAGACCACTCACACTTCGACAAAAAGTAACAAGGAAAATCAGTTTTCCATATTAAAAATCAAGTAACTTCTATTTATACTCTGTCCAACGAAAGAAAAACTGAGCGTGTCCAGTTAAATTTCCAATTTCAATTGTTAAACATTGTTAATTTTATTTAGCAACAATGTCTAACAATTGAAATTGGGAATTTAATTAGACACGCCCAGTTTTTCTTTCGTTGAACACAGTATAGTTTTTACCATTTTTCATAATTTCACAGCATCAGTCGTCGTAGATGGTGCTAAATCCTGCTGTTTGCAACTTAATTTTGAGACACCGTTTAAAGAATGGAGGAAGGCAAATGGGCAGGCTTTCTCTTATCGTTGTAGGCTATAGCGAGGTCAACGAGAGACAGGCCAGGGCACTCAAAAGTCATATGACCATCGGGGTCCGGGCAACAATTCACCCTTCATTGTCTCCATCTGGGATTTTAACAATCAGTATTTTTTCGTTTGTTGGATTCTAACGCCTTGAAGAGTTTGCAAACACATGAAACTCATGAGCATCAGGATTGTATAAGCCATCATCGTTACTATCTGGAAAAAAAGAATGTTACAAGTATACAAAACACACTCTGTTTCTGCCAGTCTTCTTCTCTCTAATTCCAGTGAAGGATGGATTGTTGCCCGGACCCCGATGATCACGTGACTTTGGGTGCCTTGGTAACGCATCCTATAAAGAAAGCATCGGCACTGAAACGTCATACATTGTTACATCAGCATAAGTTGACCAAATTTAGGCCTTATTATTGGCAGAAATCCGACTAACAAAGGACGAAGTATGATGATATAACAATGCTTGACGTTTCAGTAAGGAGGCTTTCTTTATAGGGGCGCTGGCCCTGCTTTGTCTCTCTCGCCTCGATGGTATGCGTAGCCTAGGAAAAAGACAGGTCAGGGCACTTAAAAGTGACATGACCAAAGTAGATCGAGCAACAATCCAACTTCACTGTTTCCATCCTGGATTTCAACAATCAGTGTTTTTTTCGTATGTTGGAAACAATGAAGATTGGATTGTTGCTCGATCTACTTTAGTCAGGTCACTTTTAAGTGCTCCGGCCTGTCTTTCTAGTTTGCTTTGGATGGTATGCGAGGCCAACGAGAGACAGACCAAAAGACTCTAAAGTCACCTGATCATCGGGATACGAGCAACAATCTATCCTTCATTGTTTCCAATAAACGGAAAAACAGATTGTTAAAAGTCCAACAAACTACTTGCGGTTAGAGCCTGAGTTGCATGAACCAATCAGGAAATTTTTACTACTCTCGGCGCTTCGCGCCTCACATAACTCTCGGCCCTGCGGGCCTCATTGGTCACTGTTTTCCGTTACTCCGACGTCCCCCTCCGGGGGCAAGATAATGATATATACCCCAACCTATTTGGTTACAGGGGGCAATTGGTTTCCCCCCGGTCGGTTACAGGAGGCTAATGATCAGTACTTATTTTATTGGTGACGTCAAAATCTTTCTTCACGCTCATTGGTTCATGCAACTCAGGCTCTAACCGCTTTTAACAAACTCCCGATGGTCAGGTGACTTTTAAATGCCCTGGCGAAGTCGATGCGATCTATACAAAGCCATGGCACTACGTCACTTGCCATTGTTGAAATCCCATCGGTTTTCGTGACGTTTTTAAATATGAATTTTGTATTTTAGATAACTAAGTAAATACAGTAGAATAAAATGCATTAATGCCAAACCTGGGTCATTTACCCTTTTAATAAATCATTTTAGTTAACATTTTAAATATCCTTATTTTGTTTTCAAATTTGTTTCTGCAAGACGTCACAAAATTCATCTGTTTGCATGATGTCACAAAATCAGTACCACGGCTTGTTTAGATAGCGTCGGCTTCCGGCCCTGGCCTGTCTCTCGTTGGCCTCGGATGGTATGCGAGGCTAACGAGAAAGACAGGCTCCGGCACTGAAAAGCACGGTCTATAGATATTAGGGTCATCGAGCTCCATTGTGACAATGAAGCTAAAGTTTCTAGCTCCCAATAGGGCGGGAACTCTGTTGAAAAGTGGCGCTTCATGTACAATCGGAACGCCTGCATCGATCTATGCGACACCTGGCGCGATCTGTTTTCCTTAGTTTCTCGAAGCAATGGAAAATGGCCGAAGCTCGATGACCATGAATATCTATAGACTGTGCTGAAAAGTCACCTGACCAAGATAGGTCTAATAATAATGTAGGTCTAGGCACCCCGATGGTCAGGTGACTTTTTCGCTTCCAGGCCTTGTTATCTCGTCGGCCTCGAATGGTATGCATGTGACGTCACGTATGACGTGCTGTGGGCAAAATTTTGCACATCCGCCACTGTTGAGACCACGATAGCTTTATTTCTTATACAGTGGTTGAGATTTTGGTTAATTTAACATGCAGAGAGGGTGCATACAATACCAATTTTTTTTAATAAAAACATGTAGAGGCTCAATGAACAGTTTTTTATGAAGCTCTTTTTTTCCTACTTTTTAATTTTTTAAAAGAATTATTGTAATTGTAAAAAAGTAAATTATAAATGTTCTCCTCCTACCATTCGTTTTATTTTTTTTAAATTCTGTTTTTTTTTCTTAATTTCATTATTTTTAATTTTCCATTTTTTTTCAGAATTATTTAATTATTATTTTTTTTACATATTTTTCATAAGCTCTTGCGTTAGGTTAGGTTAGGTTTCATAATTTAACTGTTAAATTTTTAAGTTTTTCTGAGATGGTTAAAAAAAATTATTGTTTCAAATATAATTAGCAAAAAATTAATTATCGACAATAGACAATGAGAGCTTTCATTTCCGGTGAGAGCATAAAAATTTTCAAAATTTGAATTCTTAAGGATTAATACTGATTTTTATTTAATACTAGAAGCGACCCCACCCGATTGTATAATCGGGAAATAACCCACTGTTAGAGTTTTTCTTTCTTGTGACAACGTCTACCGTCGCTGATTTTATATAAATGAGTTCATGCTGGGGGTAGGGCCTGGGTCACCTATAGACGGGGTGCGTGTTTACAAACATTAGCTTACTTCGTGCCTAGACGTATTTCCGCTTTCGAAATAACTGCACTTCACGTAGCCGACAAGAAAGACAGGCCTAGGCACTCAAAAGTGACCTGATCACAGTAGTCTGAGCAACAATCCAAACTTCATTAGCTGTGACTAAACGTCGAAATTATTCAGATTGACCGAATTGAAATCCGAGTGGCGCGATTTATCATTACTTTTTTATTGAGTTGAAGATCATATAACGGTACACAGAAATCAATGAAACGTTACATTACTCAATAAACCATTAAGGAATGACATAACTAAGTACCGAAAGGTTAAACTAAACCATTCGCGGAACCATATTTTAAACCGCCCTATGTTAATATTGTAAGTTTCTAATAGACCAAAATGATCCATTAACCACGTACCTTTGAACCAATTTGGATTATCATTAATTTTACATTATATTCATTCATGACACATCATTCCAAGTCGTTTGATATATTACATGCCATATTTTAGCACTGAAAATTTTTGAGGGTGTCATAAGGGTACTATTAGAGCACGTGTCATTGTTTCGATTTCAACCATTTTCAAAATGGTTCATTCCCGGAACCATATTTATTAATTGACGAAAATAGTAATTTATATCCGCTTCTATCTCGTCGTTACGATTTGTTTGATATATTACTTAATATATCTCTCCATTGAAAATTGCTAGGTGAAGTCGTGAAGGTACCATTTGTGCAAGTGCTATTGAACCGATTTAGATAATATTTCTGATTGACTCGTGCCATGTACCATATTCATCGACTGACGAAAATAGTAATGAATAACCGCTTATATCCCGTCCTTACGATTTGTTTGATATATTACTCAATATATCTTCCTATTGAAAATTGATAGGCGGGAAAATAGAGGTACCGTTTGTGCACGTGCCAATGAACCGATTTAGATAATATTTGTAATTGGTTCGTGCCATGAACCATATTCATCGACTGACGAAAACCGATTTTGAAAATCTTTCATAGCCTCGGAGGAGTTAGAGTTACAGACAGACAGACACGTTTCCCCACACTGATAGCATAAAGCACCTTTCGGTACTTAGTAAATTTGCGTTTTACGATTTGATTGAACTAGTCGCAACACATTACGGCATTTTTATTGCTTAAATCGTTTGTTGTGTACCCTTTTCTGCCTCAGACAATTCTATTGTCGGAAGTGAAGGAAGGCACAGAAAGTCGTGTATGCGCGTTCCTAGTTCTTGCGCACCCCGTCTTTAATAGTATTCACTGTTCATTTTTATATTCGCCTCTTGCAAGTTCTATCGAAGTACCACCTAGCGGGAATGTGAGTAAATTATCTGTGGCCACATTGTGCTTCTCTTCTATGGGCTCTCGCAAATTTATCTCAATTTGAACAATTTTATTTTGTACATAAATTTGCTGAATTGATTTAAATATGCACGGTGTGGTATGCTGCATAGTAAAATGTTCAAATTCATGTTATAGACGTCCAGAAGGAGCAAAATATTATTCATTTTTTACCTAAAAACAGGTTTCGTCAGCAAAGACAGCTATGGACAAAGCGATTAAAAAGAAAGAAATATTTCGGGTCTTGTGAAATTTATATTAACACACTGAAAACCGTATTTACTAAGAACACCCATTTTCTTTTCATGGCCACAAATAGTTTGAGAAACTTTACCCATGCTGGTGCGCGTGCAGCTTGCAAGAGGCGAATATTTGTAGTAAAAGCATGGGTTAAAAATAGATTGCAAATCCAAGAGTAAAAAGAACTACATTAAAAATATAAAAAAATAACAATTTTAAGCACACGCTATGAAAGTGCATTGAAAAGTAAAACAATAATTTTGGTACCTCTCATTAAAATAGAAATTCATCAAATTAAAAAAAGGCAGCGGCGTATAATATTAAAATTTAAAATGAAATAATTACGCTCCGCCACACTTCTGCCTTTTTATAATTTTACTAGAAGAGGTACCCGGCGTTGCCCGGGATTATTACACTTGGGATGTAAACAGAACAATCTCAAAAATTAAAATAAATTTTGCAATATCTTAAAAATAAACACATGAAAATGCTTAGAATTAAAACAGTAAAAATTCTTAATGAAAATTCGAAAAAAATCTTTTTAAAGGCTCAAAATGGATGGACTGCTCCAATAATTTCTTACTCAGATAATCTTACTTCAGATCTACACTTGATGTTGTTGCAATTTCCACTCTTCTCTCGCTGTGTTGAAGCAAAATTTGGCCTTTCATCACTTTGGGTAGTCTAGCAGTCGCCAATTCTTCTATTTACTTGCTTCCCATTTGCTCAATACAGCACGGAGCTAAAGGTTTGCTTTCTCTGTCGTCTTTCCACTCTTTCTCATTAGTCTGCTAACCCTCCATTATCTCCAGTTACTGACCACTTTTAAAGATTTTCAAGAAATTGTTAAGTACTAAGAACTCTCTTTTCTAAGAAAAACCTGAATAACAGGAATTCTATGCATTGTTACAAATTGAAACTTATCCATATTGCATCATCAATTTATGTTCATTGTTATAATTCTTGGAAAGGATTGCTTTATCATTGCATCATCATTTTGAGCTCATTGTTATTAGTGAATTGCGTGTTAAAACCATTGTTGATACCTATTGTTGCACAAACTTTTATTTGCATTGTTGGTCATGATATATATATTGTTGGTCCGTGCAGAGTGTTTGTGAATTGCGTGTTGATACCATTGTTGCAAAAACTTTGTCTTGCATTGTTGGTCATGCGATATTTCTCATTAATATGCCCTGCCATAACCATGAATATCGATTTTTTATCAATAATTATTATTTTTTCGAAATCTGAAGTAGACAGTGACCTTCCTCATGCTTTGAAGGTCATGTATACGAAATTTCATCAAGATCGGAATAAAACTGTAGATTTGTATAAAAAACGTACACACAGACCCACCCACAGACCCACAGACGCACAGACCCACAAACATCCTTCTTTATATATATAGATGCATTCCTTTTTTAATGAGAGGCACCAACAATTATTTTTTACTTTACAACGCACTTTTTAAAAGATAAACGTATGCTTAATTTTTTTTTTTAAATTTTCATTTGCTTTGGTCTCAATCGTCTAACATAGTCCTTATCTATTTCTATGCTCGAAATCTCAACTTGGTCTCAAATCATATCATCATGCGCACCATCTATAGGCCGGTCGTGTTTGTATCAACAATATTGATAGTAACACAAAATTCTGAAAATGATATGCTAATAAATATAAAAATTAGAGAAAATTACCAGGTTCTATTAATCAAATTGCTGATCAATATAAAAAGTTCATTAAAACATGTAAATTAATCTCAAGACTGATAAATGTTTTTCCATTAATATCATATTTGTTTTACGGTGATGTAAATTTCTTTAACAAAAATATGTTGAGGACACACACATGCTTACATCGAGGTCCACCCTCTTATAAAATATATGTTCTTTGAGCTTTCTAATTTCCTGATCATTATTTCAACATTCGCTTAATGGTCGTGAGCACATAGCTGGAGGGGTCTTCCTCTTCTGAGAATCAGTGAGAATTTGTAACAATACATTGAGTTCCTGTCGTTCGGGCTATTCTTAGAATTGATAGTTATTAGAACTTAACGATTTCATGAAATCTTTAAAAATGAGCAGTAACTGGAGATAATAGCAGACTATTGAGAAAGAGTGGAAAAGCGGCAGAGGAAGCAGTCCTTTCGTTCGGTGCTGTAACGGTTTCGGCAGCGCACTACTGCAACTGAGCAAGTGGTGAGAGGCCCAGTGGTCATCGAAGTTCCCAGGTGGCAGTCGAAAATCCAAGCGTGTTAACAGAAGAAACGGCGACTGCTAGAAATAGAAGCACTTCAGTCATGGCCGGGCTAATGAAACATCAGATCAAACACAGTTTCATTTTCATTCTATTTCTTCCCATTTTCGAAACCACATACATTATTTTACATATTTCTTCTTCGGCACTACGTAAAATTCACTGAGCTATACCAACACATCCTAGAAAGAAAGCCTACTAACTGAAACGTCATGCACTGTTACATCATCATAAGTCAACCAAATTTAGGGCTAATTATTGGTAGAAATATTATTAATAATGGTCGAACTATGATATAACAATGTATGACGTTTCAGTTGGCAGGCTTTCTTTCTAAGTGGTGTTGGCTATACACAACATTCCAACACGAGACGGTTAGAGCTGCCAGAGAGCCATAGTTGGAGAGGGGGCATCCATTTTAAAAGATTTTTCGTTTTTTTTTTAAATATGTGTTAATTCTAGCCGTTTCCACGTGTTCATTTTACACTGTATATTCACATTCGGATAAACAAAACTTTCATCAAAAAAGAGCCCCTTCGAAAAATAATTGTATTGCCATCCATTCAAAGTTAATAATTAGTCAAAAATTGTTGTGCTGGTTTATTGATGTTACATCCACACAATTTTTTTAATGATATAATTCTCTTATTGTTTGGAAGTTGCCGGCCATTTCCAACATTTTAATACGTTAACAGGTAAATTGCTATTACATTCATCGGCCTCGGTGGCTCAGCGGTTGCGTGGTCGCCTCTGATGCTCGAGGACGCGGGTTCGATCCCGGCCGAGGACGACGAGGATTTTTCAGGGGGAAATCCTGAGATCACGCACTTCCTTCGGAAGGGAAGTAAAGCCGTTGGTCCCGTGTAGTCGTTTGCCGGCTGCACGTTAAAGAACCCTTGCGAGGCAAAATTTGCGGCCCCTATAACGCCGTCCTGAAATGACCATAGCAGTTGAAAAGGACGTTAATACCAAACAAACCAAACCAACCTATTACATTCTAAAGCATATCATTGCACTTTCAAACGTTTTGTCGTTACACATCCCTTACCATTTAAAACTTTTGAATAAAATGTTAATACCTGTTTTGAAGCTTAAGTTAGGGGAATGGAAACTGCCAATTAACATGTTTTCTTAAATGCGATTAAGTGCCAAAAAATACGTCTTTTTGGATTCGATGGACTACCCTGTATTAAAAAAAATTGCCAGATTAACCCATTTTAAGCCCCTTTGACATAGAAATTAAAAGGACATTCTTTCTCGCTTACTGATGAATTAAATACGACGCTGTAAAGACAATTGTTGATGATTTATTTCTATCAAAATTAAAGTCTTCAAAATTATAATCGCACACACAAAATACGCCCACTTAATTCTCTTTACAAGAAAATGTTTTCTATAAATACCAATAGATTATTAGTAGACACTTAATAATCTACAATTAGAATTAAAGGAAGAAATATGAAACATTTTAAAAATGCGACATATAAAATTAAGATGAACATACATCTTTTTTTTTTTTTTTTTTTTAACAAGATGCACAATATTCAAAATTTAAGAGATTTTGCAATATTAATAACATTTAATTTCTATTTTCAACTTTTTTTTAACATGTTAATATGAATTCTAAATGAAAAATGAGCTATAAAGTAATTAGGATCCCTGACCCCGAGATCTAAATATAAGTTATTAATTAATGCTTTAGTAAACCAATGAATGTGTTTAACTATAATCAAAGACGACTATATTAATGTTATATGAATATTAGACAATTTCTCGATGTGTCTAATAAACTGCTTCAAATTGTTTCAAGAATTATTTTCCGAATATGGACAACAGTGCTTTTTTAATTACTTCTTGTTTAGCGATACGATTACTCATTGCATAGGCTTCAAAGATCTTTTCTCCAAGCTGTAGAGCGCATTTACTTCTGATCTGATCGTTATGATGATCATATCCAGCATGCAGAAAGTTGTGTGGTGGCGGATGGACTTCATTCAAAATTTCAATGGGAAAATAGTGAAATAATAATGAAATTCCAAAATATTTTATATTAGAACTATCGCTGAAATCCATTTCCAAGAGGACACGACCGTCGAAAACGACGAAATTAGATATATTCAGAAACTCTACGAAGGAATCAAGAAAAATTTTTCTGGCTATTCCCTTGTCTAATATGGATGCAGAACCAATTCCTTTATAATGTTGCCCAAACATGTGTAGAAAATTCGTGGACAATGAACTTGACTGACAGGAAGAAGACGGAAACAACTTAAGAAAATTAGTTACATATCGTCCTAGTTCATCAGGTAGATTTCTTAAAGCTTCGTTTTGGAGCCTATAGAAATTGGTCCAGCCAATGATTAAGTTTTCTTCCGGAAGCTTGTTTCGAACTATAAAAAGAAAAAAACAGGACATGCATTCAAATTCTCGCTCTTAGGAAACATTTATAAATAGCTGAACACAAGTATATTAAAATAATAAGAAAGAAAAGGCACAATTGTAAATATTACAAAAATAACTTTTATCCAAAATTAAAAGAGGTATGTGGATAATGCTATTAAATATAAAAAGAAATAAGGACTCTTTAACCACAACTAAAATATGTAAAGAAAAAGAAAAACGTAACCTGGATGCGCTTTTCGATAGCCAAGCTATCATCATTCGGCAGGAACCAGCGAGAACAAGAAGAAGACCAAAGTGAACTAACCTAAGAACCTAAGATCTGGTTTATATAGCGAAAGAAACTCAACCCAGAACCAATTCTAAAACAATAAACAGAATACACCCACTCACCAAAAGTCATGGCACACCCCTCCAATCAAGTTCCCTGTCCATAATGAGACAGATCCCGCTGCTTCCATTCTCGGAATGCAGGTGCACAGGACTCCTTGATATGACACAATTACTGTAAGCAGAACCAGCTCCAGAAATGGCAGCATTCCGAGAGCTATCCGCATTTGTTGGTGCAGACGGATAGGTGCCTCAATATCAGATGTAGGCAATACCCTGCAATTTTCCCTCACAACCGTTGCAAGGGTCTATCGAGAGTACACCCAATGCGGGGTTACCACCATGTTGGACAGTGGGCGGGCCGCCCACGCCTCATTGATGCCAGAGATGTTCGCCAGGTCACCCAGCTTGCAACTGCTTACCGAAGGGCGACAGTGGGCCAAATCACCATGCGGTACAATCAGGGATGTCCCAGAACTGCGTTCGTGACGACAATTCGGCGAACCTTAACAGCTGTAGGCTTTGGGAGCAGGAGGCAACGACGGGTGCCACTCTTGAGAGCTGCACATAGTCGGCAACGCCTAGTCTGGGCCAACCAACATCAACATTGGACCGCTGAGGACTGGCAAAGGTTTCCCTGGTCCAACGAGTCACGGTTTCGGCTGTATCGGGCCGATGGTCGTGTCAGTGTTTGGCGCAGGCCACCCTAAGCCATGGATCCCGCTTGTCAGGTGGAGACCACTCAGGCAGGTGGAGGCTCCATACTGGTCTGGGGTGTTTTCTCGTTGGCATGCAATGGGTCCATTGGTGCATCTGACAGCCACTCTGCATGCTACTTCCTAAGTCGATCTGCTTAGGGACCACCTGCACCCCTTTATGAACTGTTTTTACCCCGCGGTCTACAGCATCTTCCAACAAGATAATGCGCCTCCATACACGGCCTTTGTGACACTCGATCCTTATTTGGACTCCACCTTCCCCAGATTGCAATCCCATTGAACATTTATAGGATGTCATAGAACGATCTGTCAGGTCCACCAACACATCTGGTAAATGTAACATCGTTACGGAGTGGATTGGAGGCGGCATGGCTTGGACTGCCTGTGGATGTGTTCCGGGGACTGTTAGACTCTCTTCCATAACGGGTCGCCGCCGTTATCCGGGCCAGAAGTGGCCAAACACGTTATTAGGCATGTATGCCATGACTTTTGATGAGTGACTGTACAACGAATGGCCAAAAAATTAGAGACACCCCATATTTCAAAGTAAGGCAGTTCGAAAGTGACGTAAAGTGACGTAATAGCACAGAGCTGCTTATACAGGGTGAATACAAAAGTCTGAACCCCCCTTTTATTTTTTGAACCGAAGCAGATATGTCAATTTTGATGAATCCAATGAATAGGAAGTTGTGGGTGGCCTATCCCATGGTGGACTTTTTATCATCCCAAATATGCAAATTAGGACACATTCAAAAATTATCTCAAAAACCGCAAGGGATAGAGAAAAAAAAGAGGAAAAGGGTTTTTTCAAACCAAGCTTTTATAATGTTTTATTTAGTGGCAACAATAAAGTTTAATTTTGCAACAATAGATACATTTAACTCAGGCCATAACGAATTGTTCAATTGTCAAAACAAACAATTCGTAATAATGAATTAATACCATTAGAACACTAATGAATGAACCCATTTGAAAATTTTTTTCTTTAAAATAAATTGTCATCGATCCTGTTTATGTGTGTCAAGTTTCAGACCCCTAGCTTGTCCGGAAGTTGGTTTAATATTGAATACAAGATTTGACCTAAACAAACTAACATTGCAAGTTTAATAAACGCTTTTAAAAAACCCAATTGCAAACTTGTTCAGCATAAAAAAAAAAAAAATCAAAAAAAATCATCCAAATCGGACCAACCAATCACCCACAATCACGTGGTGAACTGTATGTAACTTACAAACAGTCACACTGCACAAACAAGTTATTTCAAACAGTTTAAAAAAAAGTTAATCAACAAAATGCTCGATGTGACGACCGTGGGCACCATAACACAATTGGGCACAGAACCTAACTGCTGCCAAAACATCGGCAATCATGGCTAGTGTCACTCCTCGGCACGCTTCCTGGATTCGTTGAACCAGATCCTCCAGTGAGGCGGGCTGCGTAGCATAAACCTTGCCCTTCAGATATCCCCACAAGAAAAAGTCTAGTGGTGTAAAATCAGGGGAGCGGGATGGCCAACGAACTGGTCCTCCTCGGCCAATCCATTGTCGTCCAAACATCTCAATTAGACGCTCGCGAACGACCAACCCGTAATGTGGAGGAGCTCCATCATGCTGAAACCACGTGCGCTGATACGAGGCCAATGGCAAATTGTCAATGAAGTCTGTGACTACCACGTTTGAGAATTTCAGCCCGATAGCGTTCTGCAGTCAGTGTTCCATCGTAAAAATACGGTCCAACCACAGTGCCATTGTACAATCCACAGCACACACTGATTCTCCAGTTCACTTGTTGAGTTGCTTCTCGCAGACATCGTGGGTTTTCGTCTGCCCAATGATGATGGTTGTCCCTGGTAAACTGGGCTTCATCTGTCCACAACACCTCATGAATGAAGTTTGGATTGTCATCCAGGTAGGTAAGTAACCAGTTGCAGAAGGTGGCCCTAGCAATATAATCCAATGGCAGTAACTCCTGGTGGCAAAGAATATGGTAGGGGTGAAAATGATGTGTGTGTAGAATGTCGAGAACAGTTCTCTGATGGCACCCAACATCTGCAGCAATTGCTCTGCTGCTTGTGTGGGGATTTGTAGCAACTGCAGCCAGAACTAGTGTTGTTGTATCCTTGTCACCTTGTGCCCTTGGTCATCCTCGTTCTGCATTAACATTCCCTGTAGCCTCGAATCTTTGAATAATGTGACGCATTGTTTGACGAGATGGATGGCGTTCGTTAGGGCATCTGTCTCGATACAACCTAACTGCAGCATATAGGTTTCTCCTTGCCTCTCCGAAGCAGAAGATCATGTTGACCATTTCCGTTAGAGTGTAGCTTGCCATCCTAGAATTGTTCTGTCTTCTGGTGCTGAAACATGCCTTTTATTTGCTTTTCCGCATGAAAGTGAATGTGAGTATGGTAATTTATGTTAATTTTTTGAATTGCATGCTTTATATAGTGGAAATATTAACATCCAGTTTTCCTTGTGCAGTGTAAGCCACAAACAGTTCAGCACGTGATTGTGGGTGATTGGTTGGTCCGATTTGGATGATTTTTTTTTTTTTTTTTTTTTTTGCGGAACAAGTTTGCAATTGAGTTTTTTTCTCTCTCCCTTACGGTTTTTGAGATAATTTTTAAATGTGTCCTAATTTGCATATTTGGGATGATGTAAAGTGCACCATGGGATAGGCCACCCACAACTTCCTATTCATTGGATTCATCAAAATTGACATATCTGCTTCGGTTCAAAAAATAAAAGGGGGGTTCAGACTTTTGTATTCACCCTGTATAAAGAAACTCAGATTCGGACGACTGAGTTATCACGGAATTTAATATCAAAATGGATAAGACGAAAGATTTGAGTGAGTTTGAAAGAGCTGTTTCTAGAATGTCTGAAACGACGACTCTTTTAGGATTTTCTCGCCGAACAGTATCTCGGGTGTTTAAAATAGCGACAGTTGAGAAAGAAAAAAAAACTTCAAGCGATAAGGACACTTCTGGTCGAAAAAGGCTGGTGAACTAGAGAGGAGAAAGGCAAGTAGCACGCATAGTCCACATCAACAGAAGGCAAACAACACGATAAATTACAGCTGAATTCGATGCAGGTGCATGACAAAGTATATCCCAACGTACAACAAGACAACGGACTTTGCAGTGGATGGGCTTTAAGAGCAGGTGACCATCTAAAATGCCTTTATTGTCACAGAACAAAATAAAAGCGCCTGCTGTGGACCCAGGAACGACGAAGTTGATCACTTGAGGAGTGGAAAAAAGCAGCCTGATCTAATGAATCTCGTTTCCTGCTCCATCATGCAGATGGCAGATCAGATTATAGTGCAAACAGCACGAGTTCATGGACTTTTGCCAAATGACAACTCTTCAGGCTGATGGCGGTGGAATTATGATGTGGGGAATGTTTTCTTGGAGTACACTGGGTCCCTTGATATCTGTGGACACAACTCTTAACAGCACAGCTTACCTCAAAATCGTTGCCGATCACGTGCACTCGTCTATGGGTATGAAGTTTCCCTCTGGACATGGTCAATTTCAGCAGGACAATGCACGTTACCACCATGTTCGAACGGTCACAAATTGGTTTGACGTACACCAATCAGAGTTTAGTCTGCTTCCATGACCAGCTCAGTCCCCTGAACTCAATCTTATTGAGCATTTGTGGGACGAATTCGAAAGATCACTTCAAAGCTTGGAAGCGCCACCATCTAATCTACCCGACTTAGAGCTGTCATTATGTCAGCATGGGACAACATTCCTCATCAACGGTATCAGCATCCTGTTGAGTCCATGCCAAGAAGAATATAGGCTGTGATCAGAGCTAAAGGTGGGCCAACTCGTTATTAGAGGATGTCTCTAATTTTTTGGTCGCTCAGTGTAGCTTTCTTCTTGCAAGATAACTTTTCCTGGGGCGAGTCAAAGCCTTCCAATGGTAATTTCTCTGATCTTGACGTATGCGCGATGCTTACTAAACCGCAATCTCAAGTCCAAAAACTCGGCCCTGGACTATCTGTTTGCCTTCGTGACAAGATTCAGGACAAAAAATACAAACGCAGAATAGGGTCTAGAAGACTTATGTTAAAATGGGTGATCTAGAAATTGGCAGTCAAATTCCTATAATTGACAGAGCTAAGTCAATCACTGGAAATTAAGAAGTTAGACTTAAAATCATCATTTAAGTTTGTACATCTCATTATTTTATTTTATTTTGTTTTGTTAAACACAGAAATTATCAACAATTGACAGGTTATCTCAATTACTAGTGAGACTACATATCTGGGTTATAGTAGTTGATCGTGGGTTAAAACAGTTACCACACTAATCTTCCGAAATTCTATTACTACTAGAAGTATTGTCCATTGATCACCAAAATCACTTAAAATTAATAACAAATATTAAATAACATTCTTGAAATAAATTCAAGTGATCAAATACTCATCTAGTGGTTTGTTAAAAGGTTTTTCGACTCAGTAAGGCATTGAACAACCAAACGTTGTTGCGGCCATGATAGGGAGAAAGTTCCTAGATTTTTGCTGTTTTGGGAAGTCTAATACATTGTTTAATTCTAGATGGTAGCACCATTCCCTTTTCTTGCCTTGTTACCTTACTTAAAGCCCTTAAGTCGTATAGGGTCATTACTGGTACACTCCCAACTACTTGTATACTTACTATATATAATTAAATTTTAACATGTAGAAACGAACATCTAATTTATGGCACATACACAGTTGGCAAAAAAAATGAACATTGCACAAAAGCGTAGTGTGGCTAGCATACAACGTATGTGTACAGATCCTGGTACAGGGTGTCCCAAAAGTCCTAAAAGAACAATTTAATATGCTATATACCCTCCATGACTATGAATGCATGCCTCGATTCTTGTATGCATAAAGTCGTATAAATGCTAGATATCATCCTGGGGTGCATTGTTCCAAGCGGCCAGAATCTGTTGACCATGGATGTACCGTACATCATGGAATAAACTTGCTCAATTGGGTATAAGTATGAAGATTGTGTTGGCAAGGAAGTCGAGCCACATATTGGAGAGCTTAAAAGGTAGCAGGCAATACGTGGGAGTGCTTTATCCTGCTGAAGCAGCACATTATCCTTCTGTTGCAAAAAAAGCAGGAGAACGGGTTCAACAATCTCCTGGACGTACCTTACGCTGTTCAATGTTTCATTCACAAACATCAAGGATGAGCGCAAGTTGTAACAGACGGCATCCCAAACCATTATGCCAGATGTTGGACCTGTGTGCCTTAACCCCGTTTCACATTCAGCGAATTCGTGGCATAAAGCGAATTCCCGATGGCAGGAGTTTTCTAGACGTCACAAAGCGCGTGTGTTGAAAGCCGGAGACGTTTCATATTCAACAGTGATTAGCAGTGGAATGAGTCGTTCTTTCATCCAATTTCTCTTCCCTTCTAGACATCGTGTATACAGAGTGTTTCTAAAGATAGTTACCAAACGTTACACGCAGTTAGGGGATACCAAAATATACAGTTTTTACCATAGCATGGGGAGGGAGGGGGCGAAATCGTACCATTGTCCAGTTATGGGGGAGAGAAGTGACCACACTGGTAAATTATGATAATGAATGCACATGACAAAATGATGTGCATGCACTAAAAATTCCTGATAAAAGAGATATACACACAACATTAATTGCAATCATTAACAAGAGTCGCAATTTTCTAATGTGTATCTCTCCATGATCAAGTTTTATAATGAAACCCGTGTTGTGCTTGACTATCTTAATGACACATTAATTGTTGGATGGGTAGAGGTGGCCTCCCAGGCATCCTGATCTTACTCCTCTTGACTTCTTCGTGCGGGGTCACATGAAGGCACTCGTCTACCACACTTCTATCACTACCATTGAAGAGCTGGTTGCCCGCATTGCAGTCGCCTTAGGCAACGTACGCGGGTCAATGTTGCGATGATGCAATGCATGTAGCGAAACGACTGGTGAGCACCTTTTTTAAGCGTTGTTTTCACGTACCAATAAACTAAAACTAATTGATGTGACGTTGTGTTTTTTTATTTGCATGTTATATCAATTCTGTCCCCCATAACCGACAATGGTAGGGTTCCGACCCCCCCCCCCCAATCTATGGTAAAAACTGTTTCTTTCGGTATCTACTGTGTAGGACATTTGGTAACTACGTTTAGAAACACCCTGTTTAAATCGTTTAATATGGTTTTCTTGACATCATATATATACAATACTCATTTCCAAAAAAGTTGGGACAGTGCAAAATATATAGACAAAACAAAAAGGGATGATGTAACAAAACTTTCTCGCGAATACAAAATAGCAGAAACGTTTATGAAATGACATAAATATACTGTGTGCACCAAAACATTTTGTATCGTGGCCGGGACGTTCATTTTGAATGGGAGTGTTGCAACACGTTCCAAAATAGTAGGGACATACGTTGTAGAAAGCGCCTTTAGTAGTGGAACCTTCCGAATTGTTCGGGAATAATCTAGAATGATGACGTCGTACCACATTCCGTATAAATAACAGTTGCCATCCGTCGTTCAGGTAACTTATTCGGAACGATGGGTCGAGGCAAGCCAGTTAGCGAAGATCTTCGTGTTCGAATCATTCAAGAATTCACAAACAACGTTTCTCAGCGTGCAATAGCCAGAAGATTTAACCTGTCATCATCTACAGTACATAATATTATCAAGCGCTACCGAGATAGCGGTGAGATCACAGTTCGGAAAGGCCGAGGTAGAAAACCTATTCTGAATGCTCGAGCTCTTCGGATCCTCCGACGTCACTGCGTCACGCATAGGAATGCTGCGATTACGGACATAGCCACGTGGGCCCGCGATTTCTTCGGGAAGCCATTATCGTTGAATACTGTACGCCGGTGCATCCACAAATGCAAACCTAAGTTATACTGTGCACAACGGAAGCCATACATCAACAAACGACAGCAACGTCGCCGTCTGATATGGGCTCGAGCCCATCGCAATTGGTCCCAAGCACGCTGGAAGAACATATTGTGGTCCGATGAATCAACCTTTACGATTGTTTACGGAAATAATGGACGCCGTACACTCCGGACCAAAGACGAAAAGGATATTCCCGCGTGCTACAGGCGTTCAGTACAGAAACCACCGTCTGTCATGGTCTGGGGCTGTATTAGTGGCCATGGAATGGGAGACTTGCACATCTGCAATGGCACCGTCAATGCTGAAGCGTATATACAGATCCTGGAACAAGCTATGGTGCCATCTAAGAGGCGCCTGTTTGGACGACGTCAGTGTATATTTCAACAAGACAACGCCAGACCGCATGCAGCGCGCATAACTTCTGCATGGCTACGTCGGCAGAGCATTCGTATGTTGGAATGGCCCCCTTGCAGCCCGGACCTGTCGCCTATAGAAAACGTTTGGCGTATTATTAAACGAAAACTACGACAGCGACGACCCCGGACAGTTGAACAGCTGAAAACCTATATCCAACAGGAATGGGACAGAATTCCGGTTACGGTGTTAGAAAGATTGGTGTCATCGATGCCCAGAAGATTACAGTGTGTCATCAAGAGGAGAGGTAAACGCCGTGCTGTCCCAACTTTTTTGGGAGCGTGTTGCACGTGCCAAACAGGAAAACCACCTGTATCTTTCTTTAAGCATATAAGATATGTGATCCCATGCCTAATTTATCGTTTATGTGTTGTAATGCGTTGAAATAAACGGCAATACAATAATCCAAACAAATGTGTTGGAGTTCTTCTTATATGTTGCACTGTCCCAACTTTTTTGGAAATGAGTATTGTATAAATACGAGGGTTGTACCAAAAGTAAGGTTCCCAATGAGCTACAGCCTCGAGGGAAGGTGCTAGGCTAAATCCGACAACAGTGCCGTGCGCAGTGGTTCCCGCACTCTCGAGCCCACTCTCGAGCGATTCGCTACGACGCTCAGTGTTCGCTTGGCAGCCGTCAGAGATGGAAGTGTTGATCGCCGCTCCCGCCAAGTGCGAGGTTCGAGCAGTAATCCGGTTTCTCCACGCAAGGAAGTTACCGCCCGTGGAGATTCAACGGCAACTGACTGAGGTTTATGGTGAAAAGTGCATGTCCGTTCAGCACGTCCGAAAATGGTGCAGGGCTTTTGCTGAGGGTCGCACGGAAGTTCACGATGAAGAACGGAGTGGAAGACCGCCGGTTTCGGATTCGATTGCCCAGAAGATCAACAGTGAGCTGCTGAAAGATCGGAGGGTCACTGTCCGTGAACTTGTTGAACGCATTCCTGAAGGTTCCCACGGCACACGCTTCCTCAACGGATTGGCGGGAGACTTCTTCGACTTAGGAATACAAAAGCTGGAGCACCGTCTTCAAAAGTGTGTCGAAAAAAATGGAGACTATGTTGAAAAATAGACAACAGTGTAAGCTTTCAACGATATATAAATTAATAACAATAAACAATGTTTTCTACTTGTAAAAAATATGGGAACCTTACTTTTGGTACAACCCTCGTATATATAAATTACTAGCGTTGCTCGGGCTGTTCATTTGATGAAATTTTGCAATATCTGAATTTGAATATAAATAAGAACACAGAAAAAATCTTTACTGACGTATATATTCACTTTGGAAAAACTAAAAGAATTCTTTAAAATGCTCGCACTGGAATTTTGTGTCGAATTGGATTTGCCAGGAAAATTCGACATTGCATCCTTAATATTTTAGAATATCAAAGAAAGGCTATGGGTATTCAATTATTTCTGGCTATATTAAAAATACTTCAAATACTGAATATGAGAGTTGAGGAACTCTGTTTACAGTTTCATCAACAGGTAACCGTTTCGGTAGAGTTGTATTCAGTGAGGGAGTGTGGAATCATGTCCGAAATATGGTTGTTTATATTGACAGTTTCAATTTTAGCAGCAAGGACTGCTCTCTCACACAATCAGTTGAGATCTTTATGATTTTCTAATATGTTTAGATAAAGGAAGTTACTATATTACAAAAGCCATATGCATAATAAATTTTCTCCAGTTATTAGCTCATTAGGGAAAGTACCTTCACGTTTCACCAAAAACTTGAGAAGTTGTATTCTCTTATTTGTTTTAGAATAATTTTTTACATCTCTCTAAAGATTTTAATAAAAAAATATTGATTTTTATTTATTTATTTATTACTTATTATAACTACCCCCCCCCCCCATTAAAACGTGAATCATTAAGGCAAGCATCGTAGCTGACGAAAAAGACAGGCCCTGAAACGGAAAGGTCACCTGATCTTCTTACATTGTTAGTCGAAGCAACAATGTAATCTTCCAACAAACAAATCACCATTGTTGCTTGGGCTAAGATGGTCAGATGATTTTTCAGTGCCGCGGCCTGTCTTTTTCATCAGCTACGATGCTTGCCTTAATGATTCACGTTTTAAGGGGGATAGTCATAAAACGTGATAAATAAATAAATAAAAATCAGTATTATTTCTTTTTTTATTAAAATCTTTGCGGAGATGTAAGTAATTATTCTAAAACAAATAAGAGAATGCAATTTCTAGAGCGTGAAGCTGCTCAAGCTTTTGCTGATACGGTGAAAGTACTTTCCCTAATGAGCCAATAACTGGAGAAGATTTATTTTTTATATGGTTTTTGTAATGTAATAACTTTCTTTAGAGAAGTTATAGCTATTGTTTATCTAAATTTATTAGAAAAGTATAAAGATCTCAAATGATTGTGTGAGAGGGCAATCCTTGTTGCTAAAACTGATACGTCAATATAAACAACCACATTCTGGATATGATTCCACGGTCTGTGAATGAATACAACTCTACTGAACGGTTACATGTTGATGAGACTCTAAACAGAGTTCCTCAACTCTCTCAACCCATCTCTGAAGTATTTTTTTAATATGTACAGAACTAATTCAGTACTTATAGCCTTTTTTTTTTGATATTCTAAAATGTTAAAGATGCAAGGTCGAATTTTCCTTGGCAAACCCAACTGGACACAAAATTCCAGTGACAGAATTTTAAAGAATTCTTTTCGTTTTTTCAAAGTGAATGTATACTTTATTAAGAATTTTTTTTATGTTCTTATTTATATTCAAATTCAGATATTGCAAAATTTCATCATAGAAACAGACCGAGCAACACCGGGGATATCAGCTATACTCTATCCAACGAAAGTTGAGTGGGAGTGTCCAGTTAAACATCCTATTTCAATTGTTAGACATTGTTGATTCTTCGTTGGACAGAGTATAGTTAATAATCAAGCTATAAATAAAGGAGAACATGCGAGTAAAGCTTGGTTCCCACTGGCAGAAAACAAGAGAGCAGAAACCAGGGCGTATTTTTTTCTGCCTTTTTACTTTCTGCTCCTGCAGGTGTCCCACATGGCAGAAACTCAAAAGGATAAGATAGCAGAAGTTTTGCCCAACACAAATGCACTGCACTGAAGCCGTCGATCGATCTAAACGGTCGGCTTCGACTGCACACTGTACGTACACAGTTCGTTCCATCCTCATCAATCATCACATCGAATTTTTGCATTCAATTGTTGTTTATTCAATTTAATTTGATTAATTAATTAATAAATATATATTTCGCACCTCTTCTATTAGCGCTTCTATATCAATTTTCTTTCTCGGCCTCTTCACCTTTGTGAGCTGAGTGTCCGACATTTTTATTTTGTGAGAGAGAGAGAGGACGTCACTGTGACGTCACTGCAGAGATCATTTTCTATTGGCTGAGCAATCGTTTCTGCCCTGCTTGTACCACAAAAGTTGAACTCAACCCAACTCTAAAAAGCAGAAATTTTCATTCGGGCAGAAGAGACGAAAACGGGAAGTGACATCATAAAATTTTTCTGCTTTGTGGTTTCTGCCGTTGTTTTTACGCATGTGGGAACCACGCTTTAGTCACGAAAACAGTTTTGTATTGTTGTTGCACGTAAAAGCATTGTTGGCGCTGGCTTGAAGCACACGCCGGAACTGAAAAATCTCCTGACCATTGCTGCCTGAGCAACAATATTTATCAAACTATAAATAAAGGAGAACATCTGGGTTCGTCACAGGAAACAATATAGATTGAATTTGAAACTAATTACCGCGCAAACTGCGCGCGGATAAAATCTTGTAAATAATAATAAATGCCATTAAACAATGTATATTTAACCTTGGCAACATAGCGATGACACTTAGCCGATTATAATATAGATTTTATTAGCAAAAACGATAGAAAACGATCCATACCTGCACGGAGAACGCGTTATCGAAGAAACGATTTGACTAGCGGAAGTGGGTTAGAAACAGTTGCTAAGGTTTCTGGGACTGGAGAGGTGCTCACTCAGTTGGAGCGACTTCTGAAAATTCCAACTCTTTTAAAACTTAAAAACTGGCGTGTATCTTACGGACAATAATTGTATTCTAATATGCACTTGCATAATACAAGACATAAAAAGACTGAGCTGTGACTAAAATGTTGTAAATATATTAATCTATGTTTCTTCATCATTCTTGATGTAATTCCCAAATAAAAATCCCATCATTACCGCCAACCCTGGAAGCGCTTGTATAAGTTTTTTTTTATCAACCTTCAAAGTACCATCTTAATTCATTCCACGTCGACTGGACCATTCTCAGAGATCATACCCTCTTGATCGTTTCCAGTTTTCATGAAATTTTTTGGGTAGATTTCACAGGGTCTAAAAGAGTTTTTTCTCCTCTGTAAAGTTCCCTTCTGTTTCTTTTTATTTTGTCCTACTTCTTTGTGACTAATCACAAGGAAGCAATCCTTTGTTCATTAGCTGTCTATTTTTATTTTCCAATTTTTCTTGTTACCACTCACATGAAAGGAAACCCTTTCTTGATGATTGAGTGCCCTTTTGCATATACTCATGCTTTGCTCATTCTTCTTTTACTCATACTGAATATGATTGTATACCAATCAAAATGTACATCTATGGATTAATAAAGTATATTGTGGAAAAGTGGACGGGCAACTCTCACTTCTTGTTTGTGGACTTTCTCAATTTTTATGGAATTTGAAGGTGGTCTAGTGAGAATCCCTTGTTCACTTGATATGGATAAAAACAATCTGTGATTCGGCCTTGTTCTCCCTTGCCGTCTTTAAGATCTTTAGTTTATCACCTATTCTTTGCAAAATTCTACATCCTCGGGAAGAAGAAGCCATAAGAAAATAAATGTAGCCAAAATGGAGGAAGATGAACGAAAGCCGTGTGGTTTGAGGCCAAAAACATCTCATTAACTTTTAAGATCTATTTTCAAATAGTTGGTCTACTACTTTGGCTACTTAATCAGCTCTTCTGTCATAGCAATACAGTACTCCACAATAGAATTCACATCAACCCTCTGGAAGAACAAATTCCTTATGGGTGGTCTCCTCCTCGTCGTAAAACAATATCGATTTAACATAGAGATAATAAGAAAACATCACCAAAAATACGAGGCCTTTCGGTCTTTTTATTCAAGGACCTTCATCAGGTAGAAATTTTTGAAAGTCTTCAACTGGTTTTTTTCAGCAGTGAAAGTTTCAAAGAATACAAAACTTAAAGAGTTAAATAAACATTGTTATATTCATAGTATTGTTTAGAACATTATTACACCATTATAATATCAACTGATTAAAGGTTTTAAGAAAATAAATTTAAAAATTAAAACATTGTTACAAATATAGTATTGTCAAAAATACAGTAGTTACATCAAAACATCGATTTAGAATTATTTTTGATCTCTATTGTTTTGCTGGGTAGTGATATCGCTGGATTTTTCCACTATGAAGATTGCTAATTCATTTCGAGGTCATACTTAAAAACCGAACATTCGAAGAGAAGGTCGGTTCTTCCTAGATCTTTCAGACGACACAGTAGATTCACATGCTACCCATTAGAAACTATGCTTGCACATTAACAGCTGTGATTTTATAGTGCTGGTATAAGTCAGTAGTTTCTTGTGTAACAATTGAAGAATGGCTAACGAAGGAGATTTTGAGAGAGGAGTAACAATCGGTTTCCCATTGCGCGATGTCTATTCGTGAAATTTATGGATAATTATCACAGTCACGTTCTACTATTCATGATATAGTGATGAAATGGAATACTACAGATATCGGAGCATCTACGCCCCACATCAGATGATCTTCAAAATTCACCGAAGGAGACTGACTGGTGTTGAAGTGTCAGGTTCAAAAAAACCACAAGAAACGACTCCATGTCAAGGAGTTCTAACAAGCAATAGGAGTCAGTGTACACTTTACGGAAAGAACTGCATGCATTCAGCATTCACGAATGTGTAGCCGCATACAAGCCAAACATTTCGCCAAACCACATGGCTCCCAGATTCCAATGGTAATTGGATTGCCAACATTGGATGTCAAAGAGTGGAAAAACATTTTGGGAAGTGACGAATCACTACACTGTTCCTGACGCATGGGCGTGTTTGAGTATGACGAATGTTAGGAAGCGCCTTTCCAAACCATAAAGTTTGGTGGTGGTGGAATCATGGTCTGGGGGGTATTTTTCTTTGCATGGCTTGGGACTCTCGGATGTGGATGAAGGAAATTTGAACTCAGAAATCCAAGGACATTTTGGTCATCGGGTGCTTCGTACGCTGTGGGAATATTTTGGTAATGAGAATTGTTACTTTCAGGATGATAATGCAAAAGGTCACGTTTCGGTTTTCGCAAGGCCCACAAAGTCCTGCCTTAACCCAATCGAACATTTATGAGACGAATTGGAGCGTCGAGTCAGGGATAAGAGAGCCACGGTCCGAAACCACTACTGACATGGCAAGAAAGGATCCGAATACCTGAAGCTGTTTTTTGAACCTTGTAGAAAATATGACCAGAAGGGTGGCTGAAGTAATTTCTGCTCGCTGAGGTCCAACAAGATATTAAATAAAGTTAAATATCACTTTTACCATATCTGTGTAAGGTAATGTAGAAGGTACTTGACAAGGTGATAATTAAAAAAAATCTTATGGGGCACCTCCAGGTTTAACAAACCATAGATATCGGATTCATTGATTCTAAAGGGCCCAATATAAATTCGCTATTATTTATATGCGTAATTTGGAAGCTTCTGAATTGTACCAAACATACATTAAAGGAAAATTCCTATTTAAAAAATTAAATCGATTAAAACATTATAATCCTATACAAAATGGAAATTTAGAACAACGTATAAATTTAAACGAAACCAACTTTTTATGTTAAAAAAATTTATAATTTTTTGTTCATTTTATTAAAAACTAACGGACCTGTTCTTGAAGAGCATCGTTTCTTGATTGTTCTCTGCACTCGAACCAGACTTAAGGAAGACGTTTCAGTTTCATTCTCCTCTACCAAGGCTATTTCAGTGTTCTTTGCCAGCACATAAATAAAAAACACATTTAATATCATGAAAGTGTTTAATCCTCTAAGGAAAAAATTTCATTATTCTAATGGCAAAATTCGTAATTTGACAAGTTCAAAATGAGTTTATACCTGAACTTTCAGTAGATTTGTCACTATCTGCTATGCAAACTACCAATAGTTTCAGCAAAGCATTAGTGCTCATTATTCAGGTAGTCAGGTTTGATTTATTTAAATTAAATTTTGAGTGGCCTAGAGAGCCTACTAATTAAAAACAAGGAAAAATTTAGCTTACAATACAGGGATACTCAAGGTGATGGACTCAAGTATAAATTGTACATGAATAATCTACATACCAATAGAGAGAGGAGGTTCAAAAGTTTCTTATTCCACCCCATTGGCACCGCAATGTTCGAGGATTTTGAATAAATCCCTTTCTCAACGATGAATAGGTCGCATGGAGAATGAAGACCTGGCTCTTTAGTTCTGGCCCCGAAGATTTCCTCATCTCATGCCATGTGACTTTTCGCTGTGGGAATATGCAAAAAAGCACTTTATATACCACTTTTACCAACATTTCTGGCTGGCCTGCGGTGAACTCAGTAACCCAAGAAATGCTTCTTTGCGTGTGGGACGAATTCGGCTAATACTGTACATAGATATTTGCCATACAGCAGGAGGGGGCCACATTGAACATTATAACCTCTATTTGTAACCTCCTCTCTCTATCGGCACGTAGATTATTCATACACAATTTATATTTCAAAAAATAAAGATGAATTAAATTTAGTCCATTTCGAATAATCCTGTATATTCCAGCTTATTCTTTAGTGATATTTGACAAAAGAAACCGCTTCGGAATTGATCAAAACTGATTTGGATTTACGTATTTAGTAAAAATAATCTCAAGGATCACTGATGGAAATCTTAAAGAAAGGAAATGTATAAACCCTCAAATAAGATCTGATCCAAGATGAGAATATCTATAATTACGAAGTAGAAATGGGAAGGAAATTATTTTGTAATTATGGAGTATATGAAAAGTTCCTACAGTTAAATTATCTTCTCTTTGAACTTCGATAATGTTATGGGCAATGGCTCGATATTTCATTTTCCATTGTGATCGATTTTAGGAAGAATTGCAAGGGTGGTGTTGCTCCACACCTCTTCGCACACATTAGTGCCTCTCAGCTCTGTAGGTCGACGGATTCCAAACTCTCTTTTAAGGAGCCCAAACCCACAAAAGTCTGAGAACTTATCCGGGATGATTATGAAAATGGGATCACCTTGATTCCGGTTCCTCTTTCTTTGTCTGCATTGTAAGCCAGTGAAATACGTGAGCTATGGCTCGACGCCTTATCAATGTGAATGTGTACCAATCTATACTGTAGAGGCAGGGAATTTCTTTGTATGAAGGAAAGTCATTAAGTAAGTTACGAATGGATATAGAAAACAAATATGAGTAATGATTTGAAAAGTACTTTTCTTTTTCCGCATAATCTCCCTGTACATTAAGGCACTGTCCCATCGTTTCACAGCCCCCTCAAAATTCTTTGTGCTGCTGTCTGAACCAGGCAATGACTTCCCTTTGTACAGCTTCAACGTCGGCCGAAAGATGATGTTTAAGTGGACCGAACAAATGGAAGTTGTGAAAAGTCAAGGCTTTATGATAAGCAGTATGCTCTCGTAATCCCAGAAGACTGTGAACATCCTCTTATAGCCAACAAAACAACTGAGATGCTGAGTAAGTTCAAGTGGAAAGTCTCGAGCATCCTCCGTATAGCCCTGATCTTGCTCCAAGCGACTTCCATTTATTCGGCCCTCTTAAACATCATCTTTCGGGTGAACACTTTCCCTAGGATGAAGCTGTTCAGTCCTCTTAATTAAAGCGACGATGAACTGTTCAAAGGAAAGTCACCGCCTGGTTCAGGCAGCAGCCCAAAAAATTTTATCGTACAGGTTCTGAGGAGCTTGTGAATCGAGAGACCAGTGCCTCATTGTACAAGGGGGGAGGGGGGTTCTAGAAATTTGGCATCGACTACTATGGTCATTTTGCGCCTTTTACACAAGTTATATTTGTACGCAGCCCGGGACAAACACAAACATCCATGCCCAAAGCGGGATTCGAACCCACGGCCAGGCGGACTCGAGAACTAGAAAGCCTACGCCCTAGCCCTCTCGGCCACCTGGCCGGCCATTATACAAGGAGATTATGCGGAGAAATAAAAGTAGTTTTCAAATCATTACTCGTGTTTGCTTCATTTCTATATCCATTTGTAATTTACTTACTAATTTCCCCTCGTAGATTGGATCTATCACCTCCTGTTGAACGTAGGCAGAGTTGACTTTAACTTTGTAGCCATCATATGCCACCTGAACTTACCACAAGAATAATATGCAATTGCAACCCTTTGGAAAAATTGTCCTTGCATGGATTGATGAAAGTAGCACGATGGTCTTTTAATCTAACTGGTCAGTGTACGGCCTTTGTTTAGCTTGTGCTGTCGCCAGTATTTTCCTGTAGATGGCATGCAGATCGAGGGCTGTGCAAACAAAGCAGACGAGTACCCATAGGATAACATGGTAAACTGCATCCTCACGACTTTTAAATAAGCATTTAAGTCATAAAAAAATTAAAATAAAGTAAAACAATTAACGTAGTAAAAACATCGAAACGCTAGGTTAATTATTAATAAATGTAGGTTGAAAATTGTTTGTATTTAAATTCCCAGTTTACTGAATTTTTTTTAGAAATAAACTTTTATAGCATAATACGATTATGATGTCTTATGCTCTTATTTTTAACATATACAGAACGGAAATCATCCTAAAATTTGAATTTTTCATAATAGTTGTAACATCAGAGCTACAGAAGTGTATAAATTTGAAATTGTTATAAATATTCCGTGCACTATTGTTAAGAAATTTCCGTTGGTCTATTTTAAGTTAAGGAATCACTTACCTTTTTTAATTTTTAAATTTATTGTTAATCGTAATAAATAAGTTTCTAATTTACATAAATAAGTTTAGGTGAAGCATTACTGAAAAGCTTTAAAATAAATTCAATTTTAATAAATCTGAACAATTGAGAATTACCACCAAAATAAATAAATTTTTTAGCCTAACTTTTAAACCTAGAGACTAATTTAAAATTTTAAAAATAAAACCATTTTTAATAAACCTCAACAATTGAAAATTACAAACAAAATAAATAAGTTTTATATCATAATTTAAAGGAATTTTGATATAAAACTTATTTTTTCGTGGTTGTAATTTTCAGTTGTTGAGGTTTATTAAAAAAATGAATATAATTTAAACATTTTAAATTACTCTGCAGGTTTAAAAAATATTTGCTTTCCATTTAAAATAGCTTTAAAATTTTGTGGTTTTATTATCTTATATCGTTTTTTTAATGTTTTCTTTTTGTACTTGTCTGGTAGGTGGTTATTTAATTATTAGCACATAGTTTTGAATACATATATTATAAAAAAATAGCAGCACATAATAAAAATAAAAGAAATTTTTTATTGCAACTTTCTTAATTTCCTATAATTTTTTGTTGCTGTTTTACTTTTCAACATTTGATTTGTCATTCTCGTGAAGAATTGAATTCTACAAATTAAATAAAGATGAACAATTTGTGCTGTCATTTGTGTGGCATGCTCCAGACAACCTACTTTGAACTGATTTAAAGGAAACATAGAAGTTATCATCTTCCAGGCCGGTTAGTAAAAGACCAAGGGGACGGCCTAGAACTAGGTAGCTAGACATTATGGAGAATCTAGGTTCGTGTCGCTTGGGTATTAACTTTAAGAACATGCGCTTTATGGCAGAAGATAGCGAGCGCTGGAGATCCTCCATAGGATTGTTGTACCCGCAACCCTAATGGATAAGCGGGTTTGAAAAGTAAAAAAAATAAGTAAAGAAATATCCGAGGCGTATTTTTTATGTAAGTGCCCTTTTTTACACCTTAAGTTTTACATGAAAGAATGGACCTTAATGAATTTTTAAACATAATTTCCAACTATACATGTATTAGGGCACTTATCGTATCGTACGACCATAGAAATCCCATCTTCATAGAAATCGGCAGCCTTATTTGTTAACCACCTCAGCACGGCCGTTTTGACGTCGTCATCCGTGTCGTAGCCGTCAATTGAGCGTTCACATTAAATCGCTGAGCATTCACGTTAAATCGGAATCAAAACAACAGTCCATGGAATGGAGGTTTTAACATCACAATTTCAACCCGAAAAATCGTGTGCACTGTGTTTTAGAATAAGCAGTGTGTTTTGCTCGTGGATATTTTGCCTCGGGATAAGGGATCATTCAAGTATTACGTCACTTTGCTAGGGGGGGGGGGGGAGGTTGTCATTCTGCGACTATTTGTGACGAGGGGAAGGGGGGATCAAATATTGTGTCACGTCACGGTCACTTCAGAGGCAGTCTAGAATCTAGGAATGGGGACTACATATGATTATATTTATCCCAAGTTCCAATAAAAGCCCCTGAAAAGAGCATTTTTCTGTACTTGATTAGCATCAAGTAAGTCGTGACCTTTCTTGACAGATCAGCAATGTTGTTCACCGTATCGAAGCTCATTGAGAATAACGCCAAATCGCTTTCTACCTCCTCCAGTGCCCATTTTCCAGAATGGTACAGGACTCAACATAGCAGAAGATAATGGAAACTACCGGGTTTTGCAAAAGTTCTAACTACCCGGACCCCCGGACCCAAAATGAACTTGTGAGGACCCCGCAAAAATGACATAACTACATGTGTGATGCAGTTAGACACGGTTTTTATTGTCAGAATTGATACTGGTGTGTACACAATGTATAGTAATCGATGTAACCGCCATCGGCGGCAAGCATACGCTCTATACCCTGTCTCAGCTTCAGTTGAGAGTGACTCACCGAAAAACGTCGCTTATCAGACCTAGTACACAACATCGTATCCTTGCGCTCTTAATATTTTTTTCAATTTCGTCAAGTGACTTTTCTATCCGCAGATTTTTTATTATCTCGAGTAGAAAAATATGAAATATGATTGCAGGCAGAAATTTTGAACTTTTCATACAGAAATTTATTCAAACTATTTATTCATGCGGACGAACTGTAACCGCCTCACTCGTGACGTCACTCTCAACTAAATTTGAGGCAGGTTAAAGGCGCGGTCTAAAGGCCCGAAAACGTTACAGATGTAGTTTTTCTTCATGGCGGTCCACACGCGGTTCACAGATGCTTTCAGCTGGTCGACGTTGCTCTCGGCCCACAGGCTGTAATCAAGAGGGTTGAGGTCGGACGACTGAGGAGGCCAAAGCCCTTCGACTATAAGTTCATGTTCGAATCCAACCACTCTTGAACGGTCTTGGCACTGTGGGCCGGGGCACCGTCTGTTGAAAGAGGCAGACCGCATTTCTCGTCACCTTTTTCGCCAGGGCAGAACGTTCTTGGTCAAAATGTCCTTGTAGTCGGCCGCGGTAAGTCTGTAACCGGCCGGGAACCAGATTGGTGGCATTTTCATGCTATTCACGCCGAGCATCACCGAGGCCGGGTGCTTAGTTACAGTCACGTAGAGGGCCTCAAAGATGACCTGGCTGAAGCTGACCATGCGGCCGTTCTGCTTGTTGACGACCGAGTTGACCGTGAAAGTTTTTTCATCAAAAACAGATGACAATGAAAATGAGAAGGAGACGACAGCGCTCCCGACATTTTTCTCGCATGCCATCCGTCAGCAAAGGTCTTGCCACTCTCCTCAAACTCTTTCCACCCTCTTCCTTGATGGCTCTGGACACCGTGGCCACAGAAATCTTTTTTTCTTTGCGAACTCTGTCATTTTGAGAGTCGGGTCACGTTCGAAGGCTTTTCTGACATCCACACGATTGATAACGCGAGATCTGCCTGCACGTGGGCGATCTTTGAGGTCTTCCCCTTTCTTTAGCCCTCTGCGACTTTGTGAACAGTCATCCGGCTGACTTTGAGCTGCGTAGCGATGTCAGACTTGTTGTGGCCCGCGCGAAGGAGCGCAGAGATCTCAATTCCGTTATGTTCCATCACAAAATCTATGATCCGAATCGCATTCACTCCACCTAAACATTATGGTATCGCCCACGTCTTCAACAGCCATGGCGCCTTGGGACCCCCCCCCCCCCCCCCCCGATATCGACGCATCCGCAAGTGTAACAGAACTTATGCAAAACCCGGTATCCATTCGTTTTTATAAAGTAGCATTTTGCAAAACACTTTGATAAAAGAAAATCCATTCTTTGTTGTATTTAATGAAATACTATGCGACATAAAATTCCCATCACTGAAAAATGAAACAAGAAAAAGAATTTTCAGTAAGTTTGGCACCTATCATGCCTCACTTACGTATTTGAAACGTCATTAAAAGAGCTGTGTCATAGTTCCTGTTATGGCAAAATTCAGCCATCTCGTATTATGATTAAGTTAAGAATAAAATAAAACTCTTTTTCCACAACGGGAAAAAGAGTTTTATTTTATTCTTAACTTAATCATCTGCATTATCCACATAAGATTTCTAGACAAATCTCGTATTATGACAAAACGATATGAACTTTTAGCCATAATGAACATTAGTGAAAAGCAATATGACAATGATTGGATCAAAGAGAAGCATTTCGTTGATAAGGAAAAAATAATAATCTCAATTGTTGAAAATAGTGAAACTGTAAATTTAATATCAATAAAATTCCATTTAGAGTGTCCCTGGAATTGAAAAATAAATTATAAATAATAAAAATATTTATAGCGATTATAAAGTAGTGTATTTCTTTATAATATTTTGAAGAATGGGGGGGGGGGTTAAAATTTTGTGATGTCACTTTAAGGGAGGAGTCAAGGCTAGGGCAAAGTAGATAAAAGGATGGGCAGTGACATCGACCGGAAGTCCGCCATTTTTGATCCCACTGTGAATCAGTAAAAGCGCACAATTTATATCCATCTCGACTGTGATTACTGCAATTTGATGCAAAACAACCAGTCAAATATGTGTTTAGTTGAAATTATGAGGAATAACAAACAAAATCATTATGTGTATTGAGTTGTAACGTATTCCCACTGTTTGATCCCATTGTGAATACGTTACAACTCAATGCACATAATAAATTTATTTGTTTTTCCTCATATTTTCAACTAAACACATATTTGACTAGTTGTTGTGCACCAAATTGCGGTAATCACAGTCGAAATGGATATAAATTGTACACTTTTCCTGATTCACAGTGGGATCAAAAATGCCGAACTTCCGGTCGATGTCACTGCCTATCCTTTTATTTACTTTGCCCTAGTCAAGGCGTGTGTCACAGAATGTGCTGTGGAGGGGGGGGGGGGGTATGAAAAGGGTAAAAATCAGCGTGACGTAATACTTGAATGACCCCTAACAGTCATTTCTGATGTCGAAAGAAAGGGCCGTGCTAGGACGTTAGCAAATCAGGCGCTCGATTTCTATGAGGATGGAATTCACAAGCTGGTCATACGATATGATAAATACCGTAATGTAGGAGGAAATTATGTTGAAAAATAGATTAAGATCCAGCTTTCATAACTTCATATAAAAATAAAGGTGTTAAAATTTGTCCTTTTTTATATCAAAAAGGTACTTTCTTAAAAACACACCTCGTAATTATAAAAATTTAAAGAAATATATTTTTGTATGAATTAATTTAAATTATAGAGAATATTATTATGTAAAAGATTAGAAAAAAGAATTTTCTATTTCTAGAAGTTTTGATTTTAGAATTTTATCATTAATCCAATTAAACGAAAATAAAGACTAATGTGGATAATTGTAATGTGAATCTTAATATTAATAAAAAACTCTTTAACCACAACAACACTAAGAAATAGGATAAATACAACCTGATTCTGGAAGTACTTTTCGGAAGCAATTGCTACCATCATTCAGCAGTCCAGGAGCACCTCGAAGACAACGAGAGAACTACCTGCGTCTTGGAAAATATGGATGCGTTCGAAAGCATTGCGATCCAACGTACAGACAAAAATACGCTACTAAACTTAGATATGGGTCCGATTATCGATTCACCTTTAATCAAGTGGTTGACCCAAACAACCAATCAAAAGAATTGACTTTTTTCGTGTCTTTCTTTTTCGAATTCTGATTGGTTGTAGTTCCTTATATATACTCATATTTTCCAAGACTCAGGTAGTTTCTCTCGTTGTCTTCGAGGTGCTCCTGGACTGCTGAATGATGGTAGCAATTGCTTCCGAAAAGTACTTCCAGAATCAGATTGTATTTATCCTATTTCTTAGTGTTGTTGTGGTTAAAGAGTTTTTTATTAATATTAAGATTCACATTAATCCAATTGTTAATATTTTAAATCTGAGGTTATAAGTCACCGGAATTTGGGTGGAAATTTAAAGTAGCTTGATATAAATTCTTAGGAAAGGAAACTACTTTTACTTCCTCATTCAATTCTGCCTTCACTATAGCATTGGGTTCCACATCTTCATTGCTTCGTGTAGTTTCACGTCGCTCTGTCTTCCTTTTTTTCTTCGTTTCCTTGATGACTGTGATTTCATCATCCTCTGTGTCGCTTTCAATCTTTATTGTGATCTTTTCATATTCAATCAATATTTCTTCAGATGGATTAAGCTCCATGTTCATGGCACAGTTTTGTTCTCCGATTGCGGATGTTGCCAAACTCATGTTCTTGAAATTCTTAAATTCTGTTTTGTATTTTCTCTAGAAATGAAAAAAAAATAACAAAAGCTTAGTAAAAGAATTGTTTAATCTTAACTTTAGTATTGCTTTTATCTCTTGGATGGAATCAGAAATCAATAAATAAACTATGAACTTGGGTTTCCATTATTTTCTACAATGTAGGTTAGTTGAAATAAATGCAGGGTCCATGTAGCAGGAACATATACTGGGTGACCAAAAAAACGGGTACTTTTAACAATCCAATAAAGCCAAGAGTGATGAAGAAAAACATTTTATTGAAACCTGTATACTTGCCATTTACGAAACATTAATGGAATTTATCATCTTTTATGGCGTCCTTCTGTACGAATGCATTCTTGAAATCTGCTTTTGAGATTCCTCACTGAACTTTCAGCTGGGATACTGTGAATTTCATCCTCAATTCTCTGTTTTAACTCGCCCAGAGTTCTTGGTCGAGTCGTGTACACTTTACTCTTGAGATAGCCCCACAGGATAAAATCTGGCGATCTAGGGGGCCAAGGAACGTTACCGAATCTTGAGATCACACGGTTAAAAACATTTTTATGGCTAACACACACTGTTGTCCGTTCCACTGACCCATGGTTACTAAAATGGCAAAATGTTTACTTGCTCAAGGTCACTGTCCCACAGTGCTGCCATCTGCTCTAGGCTGCCACAACGGATTTCAAAAATCCCCTTTTTTGGGTCGCCCTGTATTTCATTGCCGTACGCGTTTCGATGCTTAAATTATAAATTAAAAATTAAACTGCAAAGTACAAGGTATAAATTCAACACGCACTTTATCCTCAACTTATCACAGCAAGTTACCAAAACAAATAAAACTCCTGATTGATCAATCTCAATCCATACTAATTCAAAAAATGTAAGCATAACTTAAATCAAAACCAGTTAATTTTATTTATTGATTTATACAACAATGTCGACCCTATACTATGAAATAAATATTTTAAATTTTAATTTCGCAATACAAAATAAGGTCTGCAGTTTTTTTCCTATACAGATGCATATGATGCCCTGAAATAGGAGAATTTCACCATATTGATAAAAGTCCTTCTATAGAAACGGTTATAACTTTGCAATACAGAAATTGGATCTCTCTGGATTAAGGAAGTATTGCCTTCTTCGAGAAGTCTGAGTTTCTGCTCCATTGAGTGATGAACGTTGTCGTATTCGGCAGAAAACCTCTGAAAAGAAACCTCATAACCGCTGTTCGAAGAACACAAGCTGGTGGTTGCACATTTATGGCACTCCATAAGTGAAAGACATAACATCTATGGTCTAGAGTCTGTTTTCTTTTCATTGTCTGGGTCCAGTGATACCCCTCGATTTGGTTGTTTATATATCAGTTCGGATCAGAAACACACATGCAGGTTGACTGTAATGCGACATGTCATATGGCCAGAATAGGAATGGATCAGTAACCTAATCAAAATTTCACTGGCCTCCTATTCTCAGATCTAAATCAAATCGAGCACCTATTGGATCCTCTCGACCGCCAAGTTCGTTTCATGGATCCTCCACCACGCACCCATCAGCAGCTGTTGGACGCATTGAATCTGCATGTCAGCATCTTATTGCTTCTCTTCCACGCCTAGCTGCTGTCCGTGCTGAACACGTTTGTTATTCTGGTTACTACGTGTAGTTGGTCATGATAATATGGCTCTGCTATGTATGACGGAATTTTAACTACTGAATTATAATTGTACTTTAATTGCTTTGTAGCTCACTGGAGGCCAAATTAGAAAGGTAATGACGATATAAAATTGATATCTCTAATATTTACTGTGTAAACGGAGTAAGATCAGCGTGTTTAACTTTGAAGTGTATATTATTTTAAAATTCTATACACCTGCTAGTGGATTTATTTAGTGATGTTAAAGACAAAATATGCAGTTTCTTATTCACAGATCACGCACTTCCTTCGTAAGGGAAGTAAAGTCGTTGGTCCCGTGTAGTCGTTTGCTGGCTGCACTTTAAAGAACCCTCACGAGGCAAAATTTACGGCCCCTATAACGCCGTCCTGAAATGACCATAACAGTTGAAAAGGACGTTAATACCAAACAAACCAACCAACCAAACCATCATTATTCACAGATAAACCGGGACCATCCATTCAACGAGACGGCAAACGATTACCTTGCTTTCTTGCATGGTGTCACGGCTGATATAGGCCCTGGTATTAGCATCTGGTGAAGAATGCAGTACGTTCTTTTACGGCAGAAGCGCCAAAATAGGGCCTTAAGACATTTCATAAATCCATTATAACCAAAATATCGAAGATGTAGTCTTAATGGTCTACCTTGCTATTTTTCATTTTTTATATGAAGAGTTTGGGAATTCCTGTAGATAACGTGCGAAGTTCATACTATGAACATCAGACTGGAACCTAATCCTCACAAGGTATTTGATTCATACACGCGTTGACAAAGAAGAAATTATACAGGGTGTCCGGAAATAAACGGTAAATATTCATACACGTGAGAGAACATGTATAAAGAAGCATTTTTATTCCTATGAACATGGTGTCGCAAGCCAACCCCCACAGAGATACAGGGGGATTACAGTATGTTGCACTGCCTGATTGTTGGCGTCCCGTGAGCGACTAGGCAATGTGGTGCAGCCCACATCTGTTCAAGAGATGTCAATTGTCCCGCCTTTTATTTCCGTTTGGCGGATTCTGGGCCGATTCTGCGCGAACAACCGAATGTACTACGTCATGCACGGGAGTCGCTATTACGGCGCTGTAACCTGTGCGTGCAAACACATGGCCGGACCTTTGAACACTTGCTGTGAGTCTTGATACGCAATGGACATTTGTGTGGCGTCTGTTTTGTTCACATTTGTTTTTACCTGCAGCTTGGATGTACGCCTTGATGTGCATTGCTCATAGTCTACGTCAAGATGTTACCTTAAGAGCCTACAGCGTTTGTAGGGTGTCTTATTTGTTTATTTCTACGTAGTTTAATGTTATGTGATGTGACTTGATTTTATTCCATTACTTCAACACCTTCGAACAGGTCTGTAGGCTCCAATGTGGGCTGCATCACATTGCCTACTCGCTCGCGGGACGACAACAATCAGGCAGCGCAACATACTTTAATCCCCCAGTATCTCTGTGAGGGTTGGTTTGCGACACCATGTTCATAGGAATAAAAATGCTTCTTTATACATGTTCTCTCACGTGTATGAATATTTACCATTTATTTCCGGACACCTGTATAATTGACCTGCAAATTGGTAGGCGGATAATAGATGTATAGAAGAAGAAATAATTAAGACTTTGAGAATATGTGGATGATTTATTGGACAGAAAGCGGTTCAGAATTTGGGCAATTATGTATGACATTCTTCCACCTGGATAGGAGCTATTACCGACATGACATGGATCGTTTTCTTAGGGATATCTTGCCAATAACCTCCAATTAGCGGGCTAAATCATCTACATTCTGAGTTGGTCATAGGCGATGCCCACATATCTCACATGTGCTTAAAAGGACAGATATGTTGCTCAAGGTTATACCATACAGCTCAAGCAGGGAGATAATCCATGGAAGTGTCGAGGTGGCACTAAGAGCTGCGTCCTGCAACATCTGGTTTATGTTCAGATAAGTATGCGAAATTTAGATCATTTGCGATATTTAAATGTGAAATTTCTTTAGAGTTGCTTCATGTCTTCGGAGTGCGTCGAATGGTTTGTTAAAGACTGTGTAATCAACTTTTCAAGCACATAAACAGGTGTGATGGTAAGGCGTTGTGATAGCCCGGTTTAAATGTTGAAGAGCATCAATTTGTTATTGATGATGCAAACATTTTTTGCTATGCGCAGGAACAGAATAACTAACTCATGTTTGTAACCTGAATATTAAATTAAACATTTGCTCAAGTATTTTTGCCGACCAAATGAAACACACAACGCTTTTCTTTATACATGATTTTGTCACTTTATTAGGACCACCAACCTTTAGTACCCATTTTTTGGCAGCATGTACTGCCGTGGGAGGAACTCGCTTTATTGCCAGAAAGATTCTACAATAAGCTGCGACCACGTAAACTGCAGTGCATCCCTGAATTATTTTAGTTTTGTTGGCTGAGGATCCATTTGAAGTGTAGCTAAAGGATCCTGGGTCCAGTTTTGAGGGGAATTTGGTAGACAAAGTGTAGCTTTAATCCTATGTCGGACTCTTCAAACCATTCATGGAGAATTCTGGCGGTACCGCATATCTTATTGTCATGTAATGGTTGCATCCCCAAGGAACACTGTCAAGATGTATGGGTATAACTGACCGGTATCGATCGAGAGGTATTCATTTGCATCCAGGGCGACAGAACAATCGACGTTTTTGATTGTTATGATCATTTGTGAAGAATTGAAGATGTTAGTTCCTTCTTCGTAACCTCTGGAGGCATCAAAGAGCACTTAAAAATTAATAATTTTGACGAAGAAATTGTCTCGAGAAAAACTTTTGATCAATTTAAGATGCATTTTCGTTTGTTTGGTTTGGTTTGTTTGGTATTAACGTCCTTTTCAACTGCCATGGTCATTTCAGGACGGCGTTATAGGGGCCGCAAATTTTCCCTCGCAAGGGTTCTTTAACGTGCAGCCGGCAAATGACTACACGGGACCAACGACTTTACTTCCCTTCCGAAGGAAGTGCGTGATCTCAGGATTTCCCCCCTGAAAAAATCCTCGTCGTCCTCTGCCGGAGTCGAACTCGCGTCCACAGGCAATTTTCGTTTGTATCTGGATTTTAGAAAGTTAGGGGCGGCCATCTTGAGTGGTAAAACAACGCATACGCTAGCTTTTCCGATGAGTCCAATTTGAAGATGGGAGTCAAGGGACTTAACTCCGAGTCACATCCCGAGCGAATAAAGAAACTGATTCGAGTGACTCTGAGCGAATAAGTGAATGTATCCGCAGTGAGGCATATTGTGAAGATTTGCGTGCATGGAAACTTACTTACTGAAATGGGCACTCTTTGTCGTTACTTAGACAGGATTGTTTTCTCCTGCTTTATGGACAAAATCAATATACTCGAATTTTTATTTTCTTCTATAATTAAACATTTTATACTCCGAAGAATGTTGAGGCGTTTTTTTTAACATGTTTGCTTAATTGCTGGTGCTGCTTGCTCTTTATGTTGTCTTTGACTTCTTTATTACATAAATAATCAATTGAACTTGTATTAGATAAATAATAAAAATTAATAATAATTTATTGATCTAATAATCAATTTAAATTTATAAAAAAAATAAAAATTTTTTAGCATTTTTTCACCAGTACGCAGTTTTATTATTTAGTGATTGTCATTAAATTTCCATATTTTAAAACTTTTTTCTACTTTTACCAGTCATTCCTTGCACTTCAAAATTATGCACGGCTAATGTCTGGATAACTATAACGTACAGTTGTCGTCAAAAGTTTTGTCCCAGTACAAAGTGCAGCCGTTTTTTAGAATGAACGTTTTCAGGCGCCACCACCACAATAGATTAAACTATCACTCGTACTTTGAAGGGGTCGCACCGTTTGTAATGTTTACTTTAATTGTGCTTTGCAGAGAAGCGATGTACTTCGTAAAAAAATTGGCATGAAAATTCTAATCAATTGAGTATACTTTTTTTAAATTAATGCCAAGAAATTAAAAAAGCCAAACTAATATAAAATCCTAACTAAATCTTATAATAAACTTAGCAAATAAACCCCTGCAAAATAATGGTTTAATCTATTTGTGATGGTGGCACCTGAAAACGTTCATTTTGAAAAACGGCAGCACAAAACGTTTGACGACAACTGTACAGTACATCATTTATTTATTTATTTATTTATTTATTTATTTATTTATTTATCGGCTAAGCACTCCGTGGGAGTAAGTACATCAATATAAGCATGGTAAATATATCAAAAGACATTTGAGCAATTAGGGAAAACAGAACAAATTTAAAATAATACATGATAAATGAGAATGTATAATGCTTAAAAAAGGAAGAAAAAAAACAGTCAAATATTAACTAAATGCAGCAACCTAGAGGAATTACTCAGTCATAAGTAAACACAAAACTAAAATCATACAATACTGAATAATATAAATTGGTGAATAATCTTAAACAGTCTCATTACCATTGAAGTCACACAATGGACTTGCTCAGAAAATTAATCCATATTCCCTTGAATTGATATAAAATAGTCGGTGATTTATTCGCCACGGCAATAAAAAACCATTTTATATTCCGAACAACGAAAGAGGAACTAGTTGTGTCCAATTAAATTTCAAATTTATGTTAATTATATTTTGCAGAAATTTGAAATCTTAAGTTTAACTGGACATCTTTCTTTGGACAGAGTATAAAAATTTTAAATTAACACAGGGTGGTAAGAATGAAAAAAGCTGACGCTTCGGATTAGAGGCCATCCTTTGTTAAATCACACTGTGTTCAATTTTCATTTTTAATTCCATTCCAGGGTTCTTGTCTCGTCTTTCTTTACTTCTACATTCGTCGATTGTGTAGAATATAGTTGGAGAGTGTGCTACAAAAATAGTGGCGTGGCTATACGTAGTCAGATTTCACAGCTAAAAATACAAGGACCATTAGCTGCAAAAAATTCGAACGTCACATGCATGTGCTATGTCATGGCCCACTAGATTATAGAAGGCCTGTCCATTCGATGATAAGAAGTGGAGGCAAATAGGTATCTCTTATATGCCACAGTGATGCTAAAACTTGTCCCTAGCCAAAGCTTCGGTTTCATTTAACCAAACCTATCGCACGCGTTTTCGTTTTGTTAACGACAGTAAGATGTTAACAACAATCATGACAATAATTAAAGAACGAACAAAGCGTATTGAATCAACACCTCCTAAAAAGAAAGCCTTTGCACCGAAATCGTCACATATTGTTACGTCCCATATTAATGGCATCACTAATAACAATGCCCTATTTAGGTGATGCAACAATGTACGACGTTTCCGTGCAGAGTCAACACCACCTAAAGACAAGGCCTGGGCATTGAAATTTCATTACATTGTTACATCACCTCAGCAGGGAAAATTCAGAGCTTATAGAGCTGATAAGTATGATGTCACTTCCTGGCCAGTTGCCTAGCGATTCCAAACATTAGGTTTAACAATGTGGTGTAAGGCCATAGAAAAGCATAGAGAAGTTAAACCTAAGTTTGGAATCGCTAGGCAACCGGCCAGGAAGTGATGTCACCACTTACCAGCTCTATTATTGGTGAAAATACGGTTAACAATTCCCTATTGAGGTGAAGTAATAATCGAGGCAAACGAGAAAGACAGGCCTCGAAGCGGAAAAGTCACCTGATCATCTGGGTTCGAACAACAATCCAATCTTCATTGTCTCCATCTTGGATGTAAACAATGAGTATTTTTTCCGATTGTTGTTCGGACCCAGATGGTCAGGTGACTTTTTCGCTTCGAGGCCTGTCTTTTTCGTTGGCTTCGAGTAATAATGTAATAACGTTTCAGCGCCCAGGCCTTATCTTTAGGTGGTGTTGACAGAGTAGAGCTATAGTGCAGAGGCTTTCTCTTTAGGAGGTGTTGATTGAATCACCTAGAAAGAACGTCTGCGCACTGAAACGTCATACATTAATAAATTAAAAAGATTAAAAATTATTATAGAAAGTTTAATTAAAATAATAAATTAAAAAAAGAATTATTAAAACCTAAAATTAGACACAGAAGAATTTTAGGCTAAATTAAATAGCTATGTCGCCTATTCAGAATGCATTATTTTCAATTGCATGGGACGAGTTTTAGCGCCACTGTGGCAAAAATAAGAAACCTATTTGTCTCCCATTTTAGATGCTGAACAGAATCGAATGGACACGCCTTCTATAATCTAGTGGGCCATGGCCATGTTAACAATGCTTAAAAGATGGATACAAAAATGAGCCCCCCACCGCTTTTATTTTCATAACCGAAGCAGATATATCAATTCTAATGAATCCAATGAATAGGAAGTTGTGGGTGACCTATCCCATAGTGCACTTTTCATCATCCCAAATATGCAAATTAGGACACATTCAAATCCTATCATAAAAACAGTAACAGACACATGAAAAATTCCAATTGAAGACTTGTTCAACATGGAATTACGAACAAAACAAAAAAAAAATTCCAAAATCCGATGAACGGATCACCAACAAACACCTCTGTATCCATCAAAAATTCCAAAATAAATAAATAATTCATACTGTATCTGTTGTTAAATGAGCACCTCTTCCTTGTGAGATGTTGCTTAAAAGGCGTATACATAAAAGCGATGCTGAATCACCCACAATTATTTGTAATTTACAAACAGCCGCAGTCCATTAATAAATTTACTCCAAAAATAATCATAAATGAATTGTTCTGTCTTCTGTATGCTGACCATGCCTTTTATTTGCTTCTCCTCATGAAAGTAGTTTTTATTCCCGTTCTATCTCATTTAGAGTTCAAATTCGGACCCATGTTCATATCAACTTTATTGCTTACAAGGGTACTTCACAGACATATAATCACGATTTGGTTGAAATTTTAAGAGGTCAATCTATTAGTATATCTTCTGTGAAAATGGATTTGACTCAATGGGTATTAGTTACGGAGAAAAAAAATAAAATAATTTACGTTTATGACTGTAGTACCAGATAAGCTAAATGAGAAGAAAGGTATACAACTTAACAGTGGTATCGTAGTGGTTAATATCGATTCTGTGGATATACTGGTCCGGGTTCGATTCCCCCCCCCCCCATTATTTTGCCATTTTTTAATTATTTTTTTTGTTTTTCGCCATTATTATTTGTTTGCGCTTTGCATAATAACATTCACATAAATAAGCAAAATTTTTTCAATATTGTACAATATCGTGAATATTGAAAAATTTTGACCAATATTTTCACGGATGGTCATTAGCAGTCCTTGATTTGGTGGTGACGATTGCGCATAGGCCGTCGATAGTGCGAAAAGATCTTTATAGTTTCTTTTTTATTTCACACGCCACGGCAATGACCGTCCGTGAAAATATTGTACTACGCATTTTGCATTTTCCTACTTAGTATAAGAAAAATTTCGATCTCGAGATTTTCACTGATCTTCATGTTTTCAGGTACCTCGATTACGAAAAAGTGATTTTTGGAAAATGTCTGTATGTCTGTGTCCACGATAGCGTCCAAACGGCTAAAGCTATCGAGACTAAACTTTAAACTTATGATTATAATCTTCCTCGGGAGGTCTGATTAGTATTCCAGTGGAATCGGTGAACCGGAAGTCGCAGTTTACTCCTGCGCCAAAATATAAATTTTGAAATATCTCGTTAACCATTGTGTTTATGAAAATTTTGAAGTGATTGAAAAGTGTTACAATTACAATTTTAAACAACTTTTGTTAAGAAAATTTTTCAAAATTCCAACCGTAAGTACCAGTTCTACTCTTATCAAAATCCAGTTTTTTGTTAATATAGGCGAAAGGATGGTATAGGGAAATTTGGAATCCATACTAAAGTGTTTAGAAGCTAATTTGAAGTAACTTTTATTCACAAACTTTTTCAAAATTTCTATCGGAAGTACCCACTTTAGATAGTTGTTTAATTTTTTTCTGTATTTGGACTAGGATATTTACGTATAAGAAAGTCGCTTGGTGACCACACCTCATTTTTTTGACCTGTGACGTTGCTTATGTATGTGAATGTTATTATACAAAGTGAAAACAAATAATAAAGGCGAAAAATACCAAAAAAAAAAAAAAAAAAAAAATAGAAAAAATAATGGGAAAAAATGAAAAAAAAAAAATTTCAATACTACAGGAATCGAACCGTTTAACCTAGCAACTTTTATATACAAAGCCCTCAATAATTCCATAGTTACTACCCTGCCCCAACAGTTGTTTACCACTACTAGAACCCCTTATTCCCGAGACTCTGATTCCCTGCCAATCCCTCACATAAGACGAAACTTCCAACTCAAAAGTGTCTCCATGGTCGGGAATAGACTCTGGTCCACATTACCCCTAGCTCTCCGTTCATCACCAAACACTGCCACTTTCAAATACCGTCTAAAGAAATATTTTTTAACATTCCCACCAAACTAACTTTCCTCTCCTTTCCTCACCCTTTCTATCCTTAAAATTTAACTTTTAATATATCAAATATTTTTTCTTTGCTCCCCACCCAGGGACCTACCTCGTCGGCCCCCACCATACTGGCCCTAGGTGGACGACTTGTATCTTTCTTTAGATTAAATAAATAAATAAATATCCATAGAACCTGATGCTAACCACACCGCTACTGCTGTTAAGATGTATACCTTTCTTCCCATTTCGCTAATCGGGACTACAATGATAAACGTAAAATATTTTATTTTTTTTCTCCGTAACGAATACCCATTGAGTCAAATCCTTTTACACTAACGGTATACTCATGTTGTAGATTGACCTCCTAAAATTTCAACTAAATCCGTTATTACATATCACCCACACTAACTCCCCTAAAAGTTTGTAAAAGTATATATACAGAGTGTATCTAAACCCCTGTCACAAACGTCTGGTGGTGATTCCCAATAGCGAGATGAAAACAAAAGTTCATATAAACACGAACAGTTTAGGAGATTTCCGCAGTTAAAAGTGAAGTTTCAGCAGCTTGTTTTGGATACTCTGTGGATGGCAGATGACATGCGAAGAAGCTACAACAAATTCTTGAAATAACATCCTATTTATTGCTTATTAACAGGTGCGCCTGTTAATAACTTCAGGTGTACCGAACCATTCAGGGGGGATCACCACCTCGCTGCTGTAATTTTGACATTGCTTTAGCTTCTTCGCATGCCACCTGGCTGCTGAAACTTTAAACTTGTTTTTATAAACCACAGCCTACTATATAGGTAACAGCCTGTTCAATGGACACGATTTCCATTGAAATCTTAAGACCGCCTTAGTTCAACGACTTCTCACGTGAGGGCGCTTTTAGTGAGGGAAAAGCTTGGTAACAACTGTTTACTTATGCACAGAGCTACAGCTGATCAAGTCTTTTTAAGTGTCAAAATGAAACAATATTCCTAGATATTAATTAATATGCACCATTAACAAGCCAAAGAATGTTACTTTTCAAAAAAAAATGCGACATGTTATAAAACATTTTTTTAACAATTATATAAGATTAAATATATATATATATATATATAAGATTAAATATAAGAT
>JAHWFO010049639.1:208376-224223 GCA_023313115.1 Rhysida immarginata
TTTAACAATTACATAAGATTAAATATATATATATATATATATATATATAAGATTAAATATAAGATTAAGTATTAAATAAATAATGTTAATATATAAGATTAATATATTAATATATAAGAATAAATATAAGATTATATAATATATAAGATTAAATATACAAGGGTTGATCAAATGAAAAGGTACGAAACGTCCTAACAACGGAATCGTTTCTAAAGTATAGATGGCGCGATGGGAGAACGTAGCGAGACATGCAGGGGTGCGAATGGAGTCGGCCACGCGGACGGGAGCATGCGGGGGAACACGCATGCGCAGGAGAGAGCAGAGGCTCCGATACAGAGCGGCGTCCAAGTGACGCGGCAGTGCGTGTTCGGACAGGATGGCGTTCATATTGCCCAATTCGACTGTTGAGGAGCAGCGAGGCGTCTTCCGATTTCTGACAGCGGAAGGTGTTAAAACCGGCCCAAATTCATCGTCGGATGGTGAACGTTTACGGGGAAGACTGTGTATCTGGCAAATCAGTGAGAAAATGGAGTGCCCATTTTCGTGCAGGCCGTGAGAGTTTGCTTGATGACCCGCGACAAGGCCAGACGAACACTGTCATCACGGCCGATCTCATCGACAAGGTGGACGGCCTAGTGAAAAGTGATCGACGTGTCACATTGCGAATGTTGGCGGAACAGATAGATGTCAGCTTCGGAACAATGTGGACAATTGTTCACGACCGGTTGCGGTATCGGAAGGTGTGTGCGCAGTGGGTTCCGAAGCATCTCACCGACCAGCAAAAGGAGCTGCGTAGGGGGCTAGCCATTCCACATCTGTGCCGTTATCATGACGATCCCGCTTTCCTGGAGCGGATCGTCACAGGTGATGAGAGCTGGTGCCATCACTACGAGCCAGAGACAAAGCGGGACAGCATGCAGTGGAAGCATTCATCGTCACCTCTCCCGAAAAAAGTTCAAAGCCGTGACGTCAGCAGGCAAGGTGTTGCTTACCGTGTTTTTCGATGTGCAAGGTCCGACACTTGTGGAATTCCTTGAATACAGAAGAACCGTTAACTCCGAAGTGTACTGTGAGACACTCCGACGCCTACGCAGGTCCATCAAGAACAAACGACCGGGCCTGCTCACGGAGGGTGGGGTTCTGCTCCATGATAACGCTCGTCCACACGTCTCCAGGGTCACACAAGCGGAACTGGCCGCGTTCAAGTGGGAGCAGCTAGATCATCCGCCCTACAGTCCGGACTGCTCCCCCTGTGATTTCCATGTGTTTGGTCCACTGAAGAAGCATCTGAAAGGCAAGCTCTTTACCTCGGACGATGAACTCAAGGACGCTGTGCAGGACTGGGTCTCGTCACGGCCAAAGGAATTCTGGGAAAAAGGAATCCTTCGGCTCGTTCATCAATGGGATCGATGTGCTCAGGCCAATGGAGGATACTTTGAATAAAGTATTCATTTACACCGACACTGTCGTTTCGTACCTTTTCATATGATCAACCCTTGTATATATAAGATTACATATATATGTAAATATGCAGCCTGTTTGTAGGCTAACCAGTAGAAAACAATAGAATGGTAGCAGTGGTAAGGCTTTTTCAAGGCTAAAAAGGCTTTCTTCACCCTACTTAAAAGCGCCCTCCTCCTTTACTGCGGTGAAATTTGGAAACTGTCGATTGAACAGGCTGTTATCTATACAGGGTGATTTACATCGAATGTAAAATACTTAAAGGGGGTATTATAGAGGTTAAGATAAACACAAAACGTCCTATGAACATGGGTTGAAATATGAACGATAACTGAGATATGAACAGAAATAAAAATGCCGCCACCAAGATCAACAAGTTAATAACTCAGGTTCTGTAAAGCCTAGATTAATGCAATTTGGCAGAATAACAAGGTACAGAAGACTGTGTATACCGTTAAAATTTGATTGAATTCCAACGAGAAGTTTCCGAGTTACACAGTCAAAATTGTGACAAGTGCTAGTTAGTACTCACAAGTGAACACGTACGTATTATGATGTTGAATGAGTAACTTGGAAACTTCTTGTTAGAATTAGATCAAATTTTAAAGGTGTACACAGTCTTATGTACTCTGTTATTCCTCCAAATTTCATTAATCTAGGCTTTACAGAATCTGAGTTATTATAACTTGTTGATCTTGGTGGCGGCATTTTTATTTCTGTTCATATCTCAGTTATCGTTCATATTTGAACCCATGTTCATAGGACGTTTTGTGTTTATCTTAACCTCTATATACCCCCTTTAAGTATTTTACATTCGATGTAAATCGCCCTGTATAGTGGGCTGTGTTACAAACATTAATGATTTCCTGCTAGAAGTTGATGACGTTTGACTTGCTTTATTTGACATTTTATTTTTATCTTTATTGTTTATACTCCGTATTTGATCGGTTCTTTACAAAATTATGTACCATCTTCCGCTTTGCCTAAATTTATAGTTACTGTGAAATAAGTACGAAATTAATATGATCAGTCACAAGTTTTTTTCTTCAAAATAAAACTTCACCTATATTAAACACTAGCAGAGTACCCAGCGTTGCCCGGGATAATTAGACTTTTAGGTAAACAGAACAATCTCAAAAAATTAAATTATAACTCCCAAATGGTTAAATAATAACTCAATACAACACAGGGCAAAGTTACTATCCATTCTACGAAAAATACGAAAAACAGGAATTCTAGGTAATATATCGGGACTTTATCTAAACTCTTCTTGACTTGTCTCATCACTGCAGAGCATCACCAGATACTTTAGACTTAAGTTTTTCTAGCCCTTGACGTAGAAGCTCTTATACCCTCTTGCTGTATTCGAAACTCCCGTTGTTCCGTGGAACACGTGTTGGCCAAAATTTTGCTCGAAACTGTAAATTTACACATTTGGGTGGTTTTCAGTGGAAAACAGGAAAATTTGGACAAACGTGTTCACGCTTGGAGTACCCATCTCGGAAACCAATGGACATGCACGCGCCTTTATTGGAACAATTAACTGTTAAGTTGCTCCCAGTGAATCATCCAAATTACGTGGACATATGTGGTATAGGATCCTAGTTACAAACAAATTTGCTCTGTTTCAAATGCCCGTATAGCTTTTTCAGTTTTAGTTGCAGAGTTTCTGCGACCAATACACGTTCTTTCTGTTTCCTTTCCACACACAAATTTTTGCCAGTCGTCTGGACGTTTGATATGGAGCTCAAGGGAGACACGCGTGACTCCTTTGCCTCATCAATAAACGCTGCCTTATTAATGTCCTGTCGCTGCATCATCATTCTTTGCTCATTATTAAAAATTCTTGGACACGAACGTTCAATCATCGCATTATCAGCATCTCAGTTTCCAAAATATACACATTCCTACAGAATAAACCGGGCTTTGCAAAAGTTCTGTTACACTCGTGACGACCCTTAAAGAAATGGACACGACGATGTTCACGATGCAGTTAGATATATTTTTATTGTGCCATCATATAAAATAACATTGTAATTAGTCATTTAATCAATGTAGCCACCATCTGCATCAAGAACCCGCTCCAGAGGAGGCCGAAAAGCCTTGCAAACTTTGCGAATGTAGTCCTTCCTCATTCTGGTCCGCACACGGTTGACAGATGTTTTCAGCTTGTCGACGTTGCTGTGACGGACCTTGCAGGCCTTCCCCTCGAAATGCGCCCACACGCTGTAGTCAAGTGGATTGAGGTCTGGCGACTGCGGAGGCCAAAAGCCCTTCGACCAGAAGGTCATGTTGGACCCCAACCAGTTTTGCACAGTGTTGGCCGTGTGGGCAGGGGCACCGTCCTGTTGAAAGATGTAGTCCGCATTTCTTCACCCAGGGAAGGACTTTTGTGGCCAGGATGTCCTTGTAATCAGCCGCCGTTAGCCGGTATCCACTTGGGAACCACACGAGTGGCATTTTCTCGCCATTCGACGCCACGATTCCGAGCATCATCACAGAGGCCGGGAGCTTGGTTGTATACACGTAGCGGACCTTGGAGATGTTCTGGCCGAAGCTTACCACGCAGTCGTTTTGCTTGTTGACTTCAGGATCGACCGTGAAGGTCTTTTCGTCAGAGAAAATGACAATTCGCTCGCCATGACTCTTCGAGTCGTTGAGAAGACGGCGACAGCGCTCCCGACGTTGTTCCCGTATCCGTTCCGTCAGCAGAGGCCTCACGCTCTTTCCACCTTCTTCTTTGACCGCTCTGGACACTGTGGACACCGAAACTTTCTTTTTCTTTGCGAGTGCAGTCATTTTGAGCGTCGGGTCTTGTTCGAAGGCTTTTGTCACAGCCAAACGGTTGACGACTTGAGGTCTACCTGAACGAGGTTGATCTTTAAGGTCTCTCCCATTCTTGAGCCTGTCCGCAACTCTGTGGATGGTCATCCGGCTGACTTTGAGGAGCTTGGCAATCTCGGACTTCGTGTGGCCCGCGCGCAGGAGAGCAGCGGTCTCTACTCGTTTCGTTTCCATCGCTTTTGTCGTGGACATTACGATCACTCAGAGGTTAACACGTAATTTTCAATATATTATTTGATCCTTTTGTGGAAATGGAATTATCCAAATCATGAGCAGTCCACTTTTGGGGGGATGTAAAGAGTGTAACAGAACTTTTGCAAAGCCCGGTAGTCAAAATGTATTTTTATAAGATGTTTGGATCTGCTGTGCTACCAAATAAACTAGGTGATAACCCCTGCGTGGCTCGGACTTTTTTTGGATTAAATTATGCAATATCTTGAAAATAAACACATGGAAAAACGATTAGAATTAATACAGTAGAAATTCTTAATGAAAATTCGAAAAAAATTTTTTAAAGGCTCACAATGGATGGCCCTCTCCAAGTATGCCACTGCTAGTCTAAATAATAACTGCTTACTCACGTAATCTTACTTTAGATGTACACTTGATATTGTTGCAATTCCCACTCTTCTCTCGATGTCTTGAAGAAAAACTTGGCCATTCATCACTTTGTGTCGTCTACCAATCGCCGATTCTTCTATTTACATGCTTAAAAATTGCTTAATACAGTATGGAGATAAAGGAGTGCTTCCTCTGTCGTCTTTCGGCTATTCCTCAATAGTCTGCTAACGTGAATAACTCAGTTTGAACGCGGGATGATCGGCGCGCGCAGTGTCGGAACCAGTATCAGCAAAACAGCTGAACTTGTGAAGTGTTCAAGAGCAGCAGTTATTAATGTTTACAGAGAGTGGACTACCAAGCAAAAAACTGGTTCTCAACGTCAAGCGGGTGGTCGCCACAGGCTCCTCAATGCTCGAGCTGAAAGCAGATTGGCCAGAGTTGTCCAGGGCGATAGAAGAGCAACAGGGCATCAAATAGCGGCAAATCTTAATCAAGGACTAACTGTGACCGCCTCTGAACGAACTGTTCGCGCTCATTACACCGTTTAGGCAATGGAAGCCGACGACCAGTTCGAAAGCCTCTACTGTCAGCCTTGAACAAGAGCAGACGTCTCCAGTTCTCCAAGGAGCACAAGAATTGGACAGTAGATGACTGGAAAAGGGTCATGTGATGCGATGAGTCACGATTTCAAATGCATCATGCAGATGGCAGGGTTAGAATATGGAGAAAACAACACGAAAGCATGGACCCCACCAGCATCGCCACAACACTTCAAGCTGGTGGCGGCAGTATTATGGTTTGGGGGATGTTTTCTTGGCATTGTTTGGGTCCTTTGATTCCTCTGCACGGACGTGTGCATGCCCAAGATTATTTAAGTATTGTAGCCGATCAAGTACATCCCGTTTATGTTAATGGTGTACTCTGACGGGGATGGATACTTCCAGTAGGACAATGCTCCTTGTCATAAGGCTGGCATCGTCCTCAGATGGTTCGAAGAACATGCCGGAGAGTTTACCTTGCTTCGTTGGCCTGCACAATCGCCAGATCTCAATCCCATTGAGAATTTGTTAAATGAGATCGAACGGGCCATCAGGCAGCGGGATCCAGGAAATCTGCAGGAACTGAAAGGCGCAGTTCTTCAGAGCTGGTCTCAAATTCCTCCTAAAATCTACCAACATCTCATAGAATCCATGCCCCAAGAATGCAAGCAGTAATAAGAGCGAAAGGTGGCCCAACATTGAATTAAGGGGGTGGTCATAATAATTTGACCACTCAGTGTATGCAGGGTGAATACAAATGTCTGAACCCCCCTTTATTTTTTGAACCGAAGCAGATATGTCAATTTTGATGAATCCAATGAATAGGAAGTTGTGGGTGGCCTATCCCATGGTGCACTTTTCATCATCCAAATATGTAAATTAGGACACATTCAAAATCTATCTCAAAAACCGTAAGCGATAGAGAATAAAAACCCAATTGCAAACTTGTTCAGCATAAAAAAACAAACAAAACAAAAAAATCATCCAAATCGGACAAACCAATCACCCACAATCACGTGGTGAACTGTTTGTACAAACAGTCACACTGCACTAGGAAAACTGAATGTTTGATATTTCCACCATGTAAAGCATGCAAATCAAAAAATTAACATAAATTACCATGCTCACTTTTATGCGGAAAAGCAAATAAAAGCCATGATTCAGCACACAGAAAACAGAACAATTCCTGGATGGCAAGCTACACTGTTCCGGAAATGGTCAACATGACCTTCTGCTTCGGAGAGGCAAGGAGAAACCTACTTGCTGCAGTTAGGTTGTATCGAGATAGATACCCTAACAAACGCTATCCATCTCTTCAAACAATGCGTCACATTATTCAAGAATTCGAGGCTACAGAGAATGTTAATGCAGAACGAGGACGACCAAAGACACAAGGCGACGAGGATACAACAACACTAGTTCTGGCTGCAGTTGCTACAAATCCCCACACAAGCAGCAGAGCAATTGCTGCAGAGCAATTGGGTGCCATCAGAGAACTGTTCTCAACATTCTACACGCACATCATTTTCACCCATACCATATTCATTGTCACCAGGAGTTACTGCCATTGGATTATGTTGCTAAGGCGCCTTACCTGCCTGGATAACAACAATGGATTGGCCAAGGAGGACCAGTTCGTTGGTCACTCCTCCCCTGATTTTACACCATATGACTTCTTCTTGTGGGGATACCTGAAGGACAAGGTTTATGCTACGAAGCCCGCCTCACTGGAGGATCTGGTTCAACGAATCCAGGAAGCGTGCCGATGAGTGATACCAGCCATGCTTGCCGATGTTTTGGCGTCAGTTAGGTTCCGTGCCCAATTGTGTTATGGTGCCCACGGTCGTCACATCGAGCATTTTGTTGATTAAGTTTTTTTTAAACTGTTTGAAGTAACTTGTTTGTGCTGTTTGACCGTTTGTAAGCTACAAACAGTTCACCACTTGATTGTGGGTGATTGGTTGGTCCGATTTGGGTGATTTTTTTGTTTTGTTTTATGCTGAACAAGTTTGCAATTGGGTTTTTTTCTCTATCCCTTACGGTTTTTGAGATAAATTTTGAATGTGTCCTAATTCGCATATTTGGGATGATGAAAAGTGCACCATGGGATAGGCCACCCACAACTTCCTATTCATTGGATTCATCAAAATTGACATATCTGCTTCGGTTCAAATTGACTTTTGTATTCACCCTGTATAGATTACGTCACTAAATTGATTTTTGCAAATCCTAATTGAATTGTTGGGGGCAATTATTCTAGGGGGTAACTGTCTTAGGGGACATTTTCCAGGGGGCAATTGCCCTGAGGGTGGGGCAGGATAGTTTTCCAAGGCGCAGTTGTTCTAAGGGATAGTTGTACTAGGGGTCAGTTCTCCAGGGAGCAGTTGTCCGGGGGTAAGTGTCCGGAAACCATACAATCATAGCAAATGTTCAAAATTATCTACACGAGCAGCAAGCAATACATTGCTGGGCTCGTCGAATACAGAACTGCCTCACGCTCTCAAAAATTGATTTGTGTCGCAATTTACATGCTAGAAATTTTAAATTAATAAAGTGATGTGGCTGTAATTCTTCAACGCATTATTTAAGATACATCTTTATATAAAATCTTTTCCTTACTTTTATCATCACTTCAGGATAATTCTCTACTGTTCCCTTTGACAAAGGATAGCCTCTATCCGAAACGTCAGCTTTTTATTGTTGATTTATTTTATTTTTTTTATTATTTATCTATTATTTTCATTTGCAGAAAATGACTACGTATTGCCAGCCCACTATTTTGTTACTCACTGCATATCATAGATGAATTATTTCTTTAAGTAGACTATTAAATTGTATTCATTAAATATTTCAAACAATAAAATTTTAAATTTACTAAAATTAAAAGCATAAAGGAACATTTACCATTACATGAATATTACTCTCTTTCACTGATAAATCCATTTTATTTGGAATCCGCAAAAGTGGACTTTTAGTATCCTGGTAGGGAACACTGGCATATACCATTGGAGATATGTAATTCTTTATATAGGCCATCTTATAAAATTCTTTTAATGTACTTGTAAGTGTTCCTACATAAACTTTTCATCTATTGTTGCAACGAAGCGAACTAAAGCAACGCCTCCTAAAGATAAGGCCTGAGCGCGACATCGTCATACATTGTTACATCATCATCCGAAGATACGTTTAATCGCATTACTACCAATAATAAGCCCTGAAATGCAATTAAACGTATCTTCCGATGATGATGTAACAATGTCTGACATTTTCGCGCTCAGGCCTTATCTTTAGGAGGCGTTGCCAAAAGGGGATACTCCAAGCCTATGCCAACAATTAACTCGTAACGCGTGCTCCAATCTAGAGTCAGCAATGCCATATCCGAGGCCTACGACAGAGACAGGTCCTGGCCAACACCTCTTAGAGAGAAGGCCTGCGGACAAAATGTATATACATTGTTACATCATCATCAAGCGGCCAAATTTAGAACTTATTATTGGTAAAAATATGATAAACAATAGCCGCTTGATGATGAAGTAACAATTTATACACCTTTTGTCCGCAGGCCTTCTCTCTAGGAGGTGTTGCCCTGGCACTAAAAACTCACCTGACCATCAAGATCCGAGCAACAATCCAACTTTCATTTTCTCCACCTTGGATTTTGGAATTTTTTCTTTTTTTTTGGATTGTCAAGTGATTTTTGCGTGCCCGGGCAACACCTCCTAAGGCGCATTCGGCTTCGCGCAGAAAGTCCACATTCTGCGCACTGTGCGTGCAGAGTCTGTTCGTCATGAGATTCTGCACTCCTGGCGGCCCTGTTTATTGCAGACTCTGGACCATGGAAAAATAACAATAGAAGCGCCTCTTGCAAGATATCGCGTGACGCGATTTAGGACGAGATATCATGTTGGCCACCAGAATGCTACGAAATGCCAATGTTTGTTTTCATTGAACGAGAATCTTTTTTGTATGATAATGCTGTAATAATATAATAAACATTTAATTTTGTGCGTTAATAAATGAAACAATGATATTTTGAAGAATTTTTGTTCATTATTGCTCTTTCCCTCAGTCAACATGTCTAGAACTTAACAGCTAATTTCACGGAAACCATGATTTGCACTATTTAAATCATATTAAAAAATAATTCCCAAACATTTTTCTACGATTTTAAAAAAAAGTGCTCCAAAACCGGGCCCGTATTATAATTGAAATGCGTCATTAAAATGAAAAGAGAAATTAAATATTGAATGAAAGAAAAGCATTTATTTCCTTAAAAAATCATAAAATGCAAATTAAAATATAGGCATCTGTAATTCTATACTCATATAAAAAATCATAGGGGTTGTAAGCGGAATCTTGTTGGCCGCTGGGTGCGCTGCCATAGCAGCGAGTGACACATTTTAGCATTGGAAGGGCTATAAGAGGCGCTTCCATTGTTATTCTTCCATGTCTGGACATTCTACGTGCATAAAACGCACAGGGAAAAACTTCATGCAGACTCCGCAGTTTAATCAGTTCATGTGTAAATCGGTTTAATCGTAACCGTCGAGAGAAAATGCCTCCGCAAAGAAACGTAATAAATTGTTACATCATTAAAAGCCATATCTTAGGGCTTATGGTTGGTAGAAGTCACGATCTATAGACATAAATGGTCATCGAGGTTCGGCCAATTTCCATTGCTTCGAGAAGCTAAGGAAAATTGATCACGCCATGTGCCGCGTCGATCGCACTAGGGATCGCACGGCCGACCGTGACCTAAGATAGAGGACTTTCATTGAACTGAAAATGAAAGTAAAGTTTCTAGCTCCCGATAGGGCGGCACTGCAGATGCAGTTGGACCGATTGTACAGGCAGTAACTCGTTTTAATGAACTTCCCGCCCTATCGGGAACTAGAAACTTTAGGCTTCATTTTTCGGTGGAGCTCCATGACCATTTATATCTGCAGACCGTGGTCGAAATCGAAAACAACCGAAATAAAGCTTAGTTTTCATACATGCGTTTTTAACTGCGTCTCTGCGTCTAGACGCATAAATTGGTGCGTCTTGACGCACGCATCATGGAAACAGATATCTGCGTCTCCGAATCTTGGTTAATGTGTGTCTGGAGTTCATGCGTCTGGACGCAGAAAAGTGAAGTAGAAAGGCTTTCTAATTCTTGACGCACTTGTAAATGCGTCTCAAATCTTTCTAGATCACGTGATTGTTTTGCGCAAGCGCACTTGCTTTGTTAACCTTCCAGCGGGCGCGCCCTCTAAACGAACGCGAAAGGTCGCGTGTATTTCCTAGATACGCTATTGCAAAATATAAATTTTCAAGAGTGTACCTTCTAAAATAATGTTGTAATCAGTTATTTTATTTAAAATGAAATGAAAACAATGTAAACATAAAAGACAATACGATATACAATGACCAAAGAATTACCGAAATGACGTGAAAATAAAATAAATGAAATTGCCAATATTTCCACTGTACTATTTACATTTGTGTAAAGATGAATTAAAAGTGTAAAGATATATTGGAAAAAACAAATGAATTGAAATTAAGATATAAAAATATTTTTATTAGAACCCAATACCGATGTTTTCTTTTATTTAGGTTTGCATGTACAGATAATGCTGTACATGCTACGGTAAGAAAGCAGAGGAATCCTTCCATCAATTCCTTTTCTTCATTTGATTGAATCTGTGCTCGGACACCAGAAATTATTAATGATATTTTAAGAAATCCGAAAAACACCAAGGTGGTGGCATGATGGTTAGAGAGAAGCTTCTCCCTCTAACGAGAAAAATTGCAAAACAAACTCATGACGCATGCGCAGTTGAACTTTCTGCGTAGACTTCATGCATGCATGGAAACTGATACTTGCGTTCAAATTAAATGCGTCAAGAGCTGTTGCAATGTGCGTCTAGGTGCGTCCAGATGCACATTTGCTTTCTGCGTCGAGACGCAGTTATAAATGCGTCAAAAAGGCATGCATGTAAACTTAGCTTTACAAGGCCTGTTCCGAAGCCGACGAGATCTATACAAGCCGTGGCACTATTTCTGGAAAATCATGCAAACGGATGGACTTTGTGACGTCATGCAAAAAGAATTTTAAAACCAAATAAAGATATTTAAAATTTAAAATAAAATGATTTATTAAAAAAGTAAATGGACTATGTTTGGCAGTAGCGCATTTTAATATACTGTATTTACTTATTTATGTAATACAAAATTCACATTTCAAAATATTCCATTGGGTTTCGTGACATTTCAACAATAGAAGTGACGTAGTGTGCCATGGCTTCATATAGATCGCGTCGGGCGTGACCACCGAGAGAGAAGGCCTCCGCATTGAAATTTAATGCATTGTTACATCATCACAGATAGTGCTAATTCAAGGCTTATTATTAGTTGAAATACGAATAACAATGCACTATCTATGATGATGCAACAATGTATTACGTTTCATCGCAGAGGCCTTCTCTCTCGGTGATCACGCGTCGGGTCAACACCACCTAGGGGTGCGTTCACTTATTCGTTCGGAGTCATGCTCCGAGTCAATGTGATCACGTGATCAGAGTACTAGCGTCATGGCTCAGAGTCAATACAACGACGTAACAATCGAAGACTTTGATCGTTATAATCATTTGTGTGCAGTATTGCCAATGACGTATATTAAAGATAGACTCCGAATCCTATTGTTGTAACTTGAAGCAAATTGGGAAGCTCCATGCCCAGAACTGTCATGGCTGAAAGTGAATGAAGATGATGCAAAACACATGGCTAAACACGAGAGTAGCTGATTAATAATTCTTTCATACGCCGATCACGGAGTGATAAATTTATCTTTTCGTTTACTTTGTATTTGAAATATTTTATTATATTTTATAAACAATTTTTCGATCATGGTTTCAATTTGAAATTCGTTTCGATTGTCTTTCAGTAACGTATTTTCATTTTAGTTACGTATTTTTGATTTATTTTTGTGGAAAATGATTCCTGATCCTTTTTCTTGTCTGTTTGTACAGTTGTACGCAGTTTAACTTTGAGGAATGGTTTTGAATTAATTATTCCTCGGGCCCAAAATCTTCAAAAACAAAGCAGCCAGACAGCTAATTACTCCACGGCTCACTCCTGCCCAGAACTGTCATGGCTCAATTTGCTTCACTTTTTGCCGCTGTTAACAATAGGATTCGGAGTCTATCTTTAATATACGTCATTGAGTATTGCCAATTTAGCTTTTTTTTCATGCGCTTGTCTTTTGTTGGACATTTTTAATAAAAATTAAAGCACAGCAACCATCTACCATTCATTTACAAGTCTTCAATTCTCTTCAAAAACTCTCATCATTATTCATTGGTGAACTTGTTATTATTTATTCTTATTATTTGTTATTTTATCTTCTCCATTTATAAATGAGTATAGAATCATTCATTAATAAATTAATATATTATACTTCTTCGTAAATTAACGTGTAATACATAAAATAATGAAAATTAGCTTTTAAATTGGACACATCCCTACTAAATTGGCAACACTGCTTGTGAACGATTCAAGATATTTTCCCCCTCTTCGCAACCTCCGGAGGCATCAGAAAAGCATGAGCAGTTCCCATGGCACTTCTGGTTATGAGGAACTTTTAACATTAAGTTAATTTTTATTAACAGGAATAAACGATAACATGTTTTTTATTTTTTATTATTTTTATAAAAACAAAGTTCTGGTCATAATTGTAATTTTAATTTATTATCACAGAGGCTAGAGTGGCCACATGCGTAAAGATGGAACTGAGATTGAGCATATAAAAATTAATAATAATGCTGAAGAAATTGTCTTGAATCGAATTTTCGATCAATTTAAGCTACATTTTCGTTTGTATCGTGCCAAGCCTACAACAATGGAAGGCTAACCAATTATGGTAGGCTATGATCGTGCACTTTGGAAAGATAGAGGCGGCCATGTTGATAGTTAAACAACGTATGCGCCAGCTTGAAGAAATAAAGTCTTCATTTGTTTGTGTAGTTGCCACGGCTCCTAACAAGCGCGCTCGCAAACGATATCTCATTGTAACAAAATTAAATGTAACGGAGACCAAATGACTCGGAGCAAATAAAGAAACGGAATACGAATGACTCAGAGTGAACGCACCCCTAAACAGAAGGCCTGCGCACAGAAACGTCATACATTGTTAAATCACACAAAAGCGGCTATTGTTAATAGTATTTCTACCAATAATAAGCCCTAAATTTGGCCGTTTTATGATGATGTAACAATGTATGACCTTTCTGTGCGCAGGCCTTCTGTCTAGGTGGTGTTGGTCGAGTTCGCCTGTTCACTGAAACGTCATTTCTTGTTACACGAGGCCAACGAGAGACAGGCCAGGGCACTCAAAAGTCACATGATCATCGGGGTCCGGGAAACAATCCATCCTTCATTGTTTCTAACATACGAAAAACTACCGATAGTTAAAATCCAAGATGGAGACAATGAAAGATGAATAGAGCTTTTACAGCACGTGACCATATACATTATATGATCAAAAATATCCGGACACCCCTCACAGATAATCGATTGGCCCAATGTCACATGATAATGACTTGCACATCATTTAAATAGCTTCCCACACCTTCAGACACAAGTCTGCTTGGACATTGGCAAGAATGGGTCGTTCGGCAGAGCTCAGTGAGTTCCAACGTGGAACCATCGTTGGATGTCACCTGTGGGGCAAGTCCGTGCGTGACATTTCCAGCCTTCTTCAGATACCCAAGTCAACAGTAGGCGATGTCATTATGAAATGGAAGACCCGGGGATCAACAACAGTTCAACAACGAACCGGTAGACCCAAGAAACTAACGGACAGAGACCGTCGAGTGCTTCGTCGTGTCACCCGCAGCAACCGGAAGTCCTCGGCGGAAAAAATTGCCACAGAGTTTCGAAACGCCTCTGCAAATGATGCCAGTACCATGACAATTCGTCGGGAACTGCACACGATGGGATTCCATGGCCGTGCTGCTGCCCACAAGCCCCACATCAGCAGGGTCAACGCCAAGCGACGTCTGGAGTGGTGCAAAGCCCACAGAAACTGGACAATGGACCAATGGAAACGTGTAATGTGGACAGACGAATCTCGCTACACACTCTGGCAATCCGATGGACGAGTTTGGGTTTGGCGCATACCTGGAGAACGCTTCTTACCTGAGTGCACAGAGCCCACAGTCAAGTTCGGAGGAGGAGGAGTCATGGTGTGGGGCTCATTTTCATGGTACGGACTGGGCCAGCTCGTTCCTGTGCAAGGAATCATGAACTCCGACAGTTATCTGAATGTTTTGGACAACTGTGCACTTCCAACGTTGTGGCAATTTTTCGGAAACAGGCCATTTCTCTACCAACACGACAATGCTCCGTGCCACAAAGCGAGACGTGTAGAGCAATGGTTTGCGGACTCAGGGGTCGAAGAAATGGGTTGGCCGGCACAAAGTCCCGACCTCAATCCTATAGAGAGTCTGTGGGATGAATTGGAAAGACGCTTGCGGGCCAGATCACATCGGCCAACTTCTGTACCTGAACTGATTCCGGAAAGTACTTACCAACATTTGGTGGAAAGTCTTCCCCGAAGGGTGGAAACTGTGATTCGGGCAAAGGGATGTGCAACGCCCTATTGATTTCCATGAAATCGTGGCTAGAGTGCAAACGTGCATGTGTCCGGATATTTGTGATCATATAGTGTAATTCACTGTGGGTTTGGATCATTGTTAGCAGGTCAGCCATTTGGATAACAAAAACGCTTTCGCACGCTATTCGCTATTGCAAGGTCAGCGTATTATACGAATCTTCCAAACAACAATGCTCAACAACAATGCTTAACCGATTTCTTGAGTGAATGCGATGATTGGGAAAAGCGAAACTAGACAGTAACGACTTTTTTGTGATCCAGTATGGCGGCATTGACGCCATGATGACGCGTAGTGAAAAAGCCCTATTGTTGGCCGGACTCCGATGATCATGTGACTTTTGAGTGCCCTGGGCCTGTCTCTCGTTGGCCTCGATTGTTATATCACCTCAGTAGGAAAAATCCAGAGCTTATTATTGGTGGAAATACTGTTTACAATTCCCTACTGAGGTGATGTAACAATGTAATGACGTTTCAGCGCCCAGGCCTTATCTTTAAGTGGTGTTGCCCCGGCGCAGAAAAGTCACCTGACCAACATAGTCCGAGTAACAATATGACCTTCATTGTTTATATTATTAAAATCCAAGATAGAAACAATGAAGGTTACATTGTTATTCGGACTAAGATGATCATGTGATTTTTCCGCGCCAGGGCAATACTGCCTAGAGAGAGTAGAGGGCCAGGGCCTGTCTTTCTCGTGGGCTACGTTGTTACACGTAGCCAACGAAAAAGACAGGTCCCGACAATGAAAAGTCACATGACCATCTTAGTCCAAGCAACAATGTAACCT
>JAHWFO010049641.1:0-15030 GCA_023313115.1 Rhysida immarginata
GGGGGGGTCGACGACCAACCTATTATGGAAAAAGGTCCGCCTCCCACATATGGAAAAAGGTCCGACTCAGTGGAATTTTTGAAAATCGGCCACCCCAAGATAACGTCCTGGCTACGGCCCTGTGTTAGCATTTTAAGTTTCCAGTGGACCATAATGGTACCACTAAACCACCTATACTTGAACCAGTTTTGACTGATATTGACCATCAAGGAAGACGATCACGTGTCTTCACTTAATTCACAAGCCTTTTCTCTGCTTTAGCTATGGAATTCCAAAGGGAAAACAGAATTTGGCAATACACTGGCCATTTATACATGGAATTGTATAGTGAAAAACGTGGTCCCCTAAATTAATTTTGTCCCTTTGAACCGGAAGTAGTTCATCGATTTTTTTCCACCAACGAACTCAGTCTTCCGATTTCCCTAAGTTGTCGAAATATTCGGAAGCGTTCGAAAGCTAGAGCACCAACAGACAGACGGACGCACATTGTGAAAACATAAGCACCTATCGGTCCTAATAATTGTATCTCGTAAACTAATGCCCATTAGCATGAGTTACAGTTATCAAATTGTAAGGCGGAATGGAAGATAGGGATGTCATAGAGATAGTATACTTTATATCTTCATGCGCGATCTGTGAGCTGCTTTTTTTCACTCAAGCCTGCTAGCAGTCGCTCATTGGAGCCTGTTGGTAAAGTGCCAGGATTTAAGAAAATTAGAGCATTTTAAAAAAATTTTCCCTACCTATTGAGCGCGATAAAGTGAACTCTTCCATTTCACCATACAGTGTGAGAATTCTACCATGCCACATAATAGTGAGAGAGGTGCGTAACAACATATTTAAATTTCAGTTAAATCCAAGCTTAACAGACCTGGTCCTCCCCTTGTAATAAGAACAATAAGCTTATGAATTAAATATATTTTATATTTATATTTAAATTTTATATTTTTATTTAAATTAATTTATTGGATCCAATACGTCCATCCAGGGCCTGTATGGCCAGAGGCCGACGAGTTGGGTCCCTGGATGGAACTTGATTCACGACTGCTATATGATGGTCACAGCAGCCGGGGGGGTGTAAAGATTGGCTATCACGGATGGTCACTCATCCAGTGACGAGCCGTGCCTGATGTAGCTTAACTTCACAGAAGTTGTCTTCAGTGAAAGCCCACCAGCCCACGGCCTCCCCCAAGATTATATTATTTAAAAAATACAATGATTGATAAATGTCTTTTTACTCAATCATGAAATACAAGTTGTTAGGAACATCTGATGAAAAATTTAATCTTCGCTAATGCCATCGCGATGCATCATTCGCACATCGTTCTTTCTTTTCGGAAACGAAATTGTAAATTGCTGTTTTCGTTCCTTCTGGAGCAGCCGGAAACATAACAATTTAATATCTTATGAAAGTTTTAAACACTGGATTTATATACAAAGCGATTTTATTTCATTGGAACGATGCGTGAAGTCTCGATTCAAGAAGACATGTTTGGAATCGAGCCACGTGACTTAAAGGCACCCGGGGGGGCGGGGCGTCGTTACGCAATTACCGCATATGATCTATTATATTTGTATGAAATGTATCGTATTTTGAATTGCAGTTGATTGGCGTCATTCATATTATTCAACCTATATCATATTAGCTGGTCCGTTCGAAGATAAAACTGTTTAACACGTGCATTTCTCTACTACACAATACCAAGTTGATTCTTCGCCTAAGAACTTCTTTGACTGAGCGAGTGACGTAATTTCTCGACCAATCAACAAGCAGATCATGATTAGCAACTTCGATATTGCTGGATGGGCATCCATATATTGATGACGGAACAATAGTTGAAATGGTCTTTTCCGATATTGGCACTGCATCATTATTTACTTGATGCTATATAAAAAACTATGTATTAATAGTAAATTGTAATGGTAACAATTTGATAGTGTAGTAAGATAAAAGTTTATTCATGGTGCATCAAATTGTATTGTTGCTTCAACAAACAAGCGCTCATCAACTCCTTTATTGTTGCTACATCCAAAGCATTTCTCTCCGTGTTTATTTTATCCATCTAATAATTTTCTTTTCTTTTGTTCACTTCACTTTAATCCGGCTACGTCACCAGTATATATTGTAACCTTTTGATTGGCTGACGTCACCCTTAATTACGTCAGCCAATCAGAAATCTCCAGGTATTATACCATTGTCGTTTATCATGTTTTGTAACATACACTGTCTCATTATGTAGGGGCTGCTGGCCTATTTCTTTTGTACCCTGAAGAAGGTTTAAGATTCATTGGCCCATGGGAGAGAAAAAAAGAAGCAAATATCAAGAGAGGGATTTGAATCAACCTATTATCGGTGCAAAACGTAATGACAGATAATAATCCCACCAACTGAACAGTACAGAGAACAACATCCTCACAGATTAATTATTTCCGTTGTTTGAGAAGGATGGAGAGGAACTCTTGTTTATTTAAGAAAATACATATTTTATTCATAATTGAGTAAGATTTACAATTCTTGCTTTACTTTAAGTTAAATTGATTTCTAAAGATCATTATAACTGTTTAATGCTTTTATCATAAGTTTCATTTCAATGACAGATTTACAATTATCTCTGGTGAAAGTCACTATTAATTATTCCCAATTTCTTAATCTGATTAAATATTCTGATCCACATTTAGATGCATATATTGGTTTTTAATCAACTACGTAAATAACCTTGGTGACCACCCGATATAAACAAAGTAAGAAGAAATGAATGTGTCATTACCCGGGTTCTTCTTCGATGTCAGCTCCTTGGGGTGGGGTGGTGACTCCGTCGTGGTCTACTCTTCTCGTTGGGCTCCGCGATTTACTTATCTAACTGATCATGGCTTAAGGGATAACAATAATAATAATGAAATTTTATTCGTTTCATTCTGGGATAAACTGAGGTTTCTGAATAATAGGTATTTTGTAGTGAAGGGTTTCACTCTAGTCAACTCCGCGACTGTTTCTTTAAGTTGTTTCCATCACATCTTCTGGCTTTCTCTTCCTGGTCGCCGTGAATTTCAAGAGAGCATCACAACATGAAAGTTTCAAACTCTCCGAGAGAGAGAACAAATTTTGAAGACCTCTCTACTTCCTGTCTTTTGATAATATCCCGTAATGTTTGTAAAGGGATACCAGTCACAAGAGTCGTACAAACTTCGTTGATTGGTGTTCAACATCGGACTAGAGTGGGCTGACACGGCACGGCGCTCATGGCACGAGGAGGAGAAAGAGGGGTGGGTCCACTCGACTCGGCAAACTTGCTGTAAACTATTGCCGCTGTCACACATCTCTACTGCTAACTAATCTGTCCGTCCGGTGTAGAAAATCTAAAAGATTCTCCAATATACTTGCTTCAAAATAAATTGGAGAAATATTGGTTATTAAACTTCTTGAACAATTACTAGGAAATAAATCCTATTATCTTCTTCAGGGGAAGGGGGTCCTTACACAGCATTCAAGTTATTGGTCGTAATGGAAAATTTTCTTTATGAATTTTAATAATAGTGTAGAACTTATTCGGAAGTGATATTTTTGGTTTTAAATTCATTTTTGTTTCTTTATCTATAATTTGTAGTTTTTCCAATTCATTAAGTTTTGTAATGCAATTTCTTTGAAAATGACCCGATTTATCTTTGCTTTCGTTTTTAAAAATTTGTGTTTTTCTGTATTTTCTATATTTTATCAACTGAATGTATAATTACCATTTTTCCTTTATCAGCTTGAGATACCATAAAATTATTTTGTTTTAAAAATTTGTTTAATAATTTTATTTCTTGGTCAATATTAAATTCATAATGGGAGTTTTCTTCAATTAACGTTCTTATGCATTCTTTCCGTAGGATCTAGGACCTTTTCTATCATATCAACTGATTTTCGACAGCTTCATTTCTTTCAAGGCTTGACTCTGCTCTTCAGGCCACGTTAAGGAAAATTCCCAAGTCAAGTTCTCGAATTTTAGTCAAGTGCTAAAATGGTCAAGGATTTTAGACTTTGCAGCTCATACTATTTTGGTTTGAATTTTAAATGTATATTTTTGTATATAAAAAAGAATTTGTTCACTCAGTCGATTGTTGACGCCAACACCAAGCCAAGAAGAGTTTAAATGAAGTCCTGGTGTATCACCTAGAATTTCTGTTTATCAGATTTTACGTAGAATGGATAATCCCTTCGCTCTGTGTTGTATTGAATGAGTTATTATTTAACAATTTGGAGTTATAATTTAACTTTTTGAGATTGTTCTGTTTACCTACAAAAGTAATTATCCCGGGCAACGCCGGGTCGTCTGGTAGTATGTACATAATTTTTAGGATGAAGGTGAGGGACCTTTCGAGGAACCCACACAGATAGACACCCAACCTTTGAAAAGGTAGGGTAGTTTAGACTCGTGGGGGAGGTGGTAAATGGTCAAAGAACAGTTGCAGTGTTATTACAAAGCAACAACGTTTTAATACTAAACATACTATTTGTATATTAGACACATTGCGATTTTTCGTTACGAGATTTCAAAAAATACGAGACCGAAATAAATTAAAATTAAATCTCGTTCTCGTCAAATTTTATTTTTCGTTTTCGTGAAATAGGTTGCGTGCACCACAAACGAAACGAGAATTTATTTTATCCCGAGTTCCCATAATTCCTAGCGTTTGTTGACCCTCCCACTCCCATTTATTCCCATTAGTCCTTGCGAAAACATGCCGTCTTTAAGAAACGGGACAGTAAGTACACACATTTTCTTATCCATTTAATCACTTTAAAGCAAGTAATAAAATAAAAACGTTTTTTTTAATAAACAGGAATTTTGCGTTATCGACGTGCATACTTTAATAGACTTATTACACTAAAGCAATATATTCTCGTGCGAAAAGGTGTTACCTCTGAAACAGCGAAACAGGTGAAACAGTGGCATGAACGGCGTGCATTTTCATTAAACCAAACGCCAGACACTTTTTGCAAAGAATTTTTCCGTTTTGAACGCAGTGAAATTTATGAACTTTATGGTAGCTTACGGCTACAAGAAGAATATAAACTTTGCAATGGAATAAATGTGTCTGGCATGAAAGGGTTATGCATTGTGTTGGGCCGTCTGTCAACTCCTGGGAAGCTAGCCACCTTGGTCAATATCTTGCACCGGGATAAGACATCCATATCCCGCATCTTTAATAAAATATTTTGTGAGCTTTATGAGCAATGGAATCATTTATTGAACACCCTCATGCATCCGTGGTTAGATCAAGAAATGTTACATAGACTAAGCGAGGTAAGATTGTTTTTTAAAGGCATGTATTAGTACCGTATATTTAATTTACTTTTTTTGCATTTAGGCAGTGACTGACTGTGGATCAGTCAAACATTGTGGGATTTATTGATGGCACGGCTATTAAAACGTCAACAAGAGATCTTTTTCAGTGGTCACCACCGCACGCATGCTATCAAATATCAAGCTATAACTTTAGCAAATGGCATAATCATACGACTGGATGGTGCTTACACAGGGGGAGGGTTCACGATACAAAAATGTTGCTGCTCAGCAAATTGATTATCCAAATGAAAAGTCACTGGAAAACGACCGATTCACGTCAGTTTCGTTTGTATGGAGATAAAGGCTATGCTCATACATCCTACATATTCTCCCCTTTTCGAGCACGTTTGTCACATGCTCAAGGACTTTTTAACCAGAAAATGGGAGAACACAGGATACATGCAGAATATGGCTTTAGCAGAATTCTTAAATTATTTCCATTTTTGGACTACCAGAAGAAGAAAAAAATTCTCCTTCAACCAGTTGATAAAATATACCGTGTTGCCTTAATTTTGATGAACTGTATTAACGGTTACAACCAAACCTCTTTAATGTATGATTGTGACCCTCCATCGTTAGCCAGTTATCTCTGGGTGTCATGAATTTTTTTTTATTAAAGCAAATAAATTTTTCATTTTTATAGCACAAATTTTTTATTTCTGTAAGTCAGTTTGATTTTCTAATAACTTTAATACAGTTGCCAGTAACGCATTGTCTGCCGACTGCAATTGATTATTTTTTGCCTGTTCTTCTTGCTGTATTTTCAATCGTAGTTCTTCAATTTCTAAGCGCTTGTGTTCAATTTGGTGTGGGCACTCACGTTCAATGTCGTCGTATCTAAGCTTCGTCATTTTATATTCATGCTCTAGCTGAGCGTTTTGCAGCAAAACATCATCCTCCGCATGTCGTCTTCGGCGTATTGAAGGTTGGGGTGTTGTAAGCAAAGCCCCAGCAATGCTACTTCGTTCAAGGGCAGCTTCTCGACGTTCTTCAGTCGATACACGTGAAGATGGGGCAGTTTCCGCAAACTCATCAAGCGGTGTAGATAATTCGTAGTCAGCACTAATATTCTCAAATATAGAAGCTGACTCCTGAATTTCTATAACCTGCTTGATTAAATCGGCGCGCATGTCCCATTGCTCCTCCGTGCCGCTTCCGCAAAGAAAATAAAAAATAAATTAAAAATACACGTAAAGATTTAACATACGTACATTAGTTACATACTTGTTCACGCTCTCCATTTCTGAATTTTTGAAGGCTGAAGTGAGCAGTTTCAACCTATCTTTGCACTGCCGTATGCGCTGCAGTTGAAGCTGTGCTGCAGTGTCATGTTGTCTTTAACTGACAGCCATGCATTCGGATCGGCAAATGGATTTATTTGCAGAATATACTGCAGAAGTCTAATATCCAATTGAACGTTAAAATACGTTTTTTTTGCTTGTCTAAACGGGAGACGACACTACCTCGTGGTCTCCCACGCCCACGACGACTTCCACGTTGAATATTAGCCTTTAAATACAAATTATTTCAATTGAAATTATGACTTCACCTTTAATCCTAACAATAATACACAGATAAAATACATGGATTTGGATATGTAAATTTGTCTGCAGACAGTTTGCTGTATAACAGCAATATAGCCTGAAAACAAGTTGTTTTTTTGTTTTTTTTTTTTTTGCTTAAATTTCAGAAATATCTGCTTTTTCGATAAATTAGGATCATACCAGTCTGTGCAGACTGCTTAACATTAAATACTAGAAATGGTATTTAACAATATTTTCTATAACAATCATTTGTATTTTTGCCACGTGCGAAGTAACGGCCCGCTGGGATTTTAATTTCTTAACTCACATACAATTTAATTAACTCTTTCTGACTTACTGCAATTTCCTGCGTAAATTCTAGCTGCCTTTGGGCATCCGGAGTCAAAGAAAAAATTTCTTCATCCATGTCTGCTTGTAATATTTTACTCGACTAGTTCTTTTCTTTCTTCTATCTATCTATCTATCTCTTTGCTCTACTCGCTGACCTCTGGAGGCTGGGTGTCTGTCTCTTCTTTAACTCTACAGATTGCAGAATCTTTACATCTACCAGCTGTGCCGATAGGTAGCGTTGTCCAAGATCAGATGCGCAAAACACTGCGCACTAATCTCGTGCCTACGAAAATTTCAGAAAATCTCGTTACGAGATTGAATTACGAATTATATTTACGAGAAATATTTTAAATCTCGTAATTTATTTCGTTCTCGAATTTTCTGAAATCTCGTAACGAAAAATTGCAAAGTGTCTATTAGCATAAAGAATTATCATAAAACCTAGGATAAATAAATGTAAAAAAACTGGGGCCCCAAAAAATAACAAACAGAATAACTCAATTGTAATTATAGTTTAATAAATATGACAATGGATTTTTCTTAAAATGGATCGTCCCTTCGCTCTGTGTTGTATTGAGTTATTATTTAACCAATTTGGAATTTGTCACGGAATTCGCCATTCATTAAGAATTCCGATGATGGGTTCGTAAGATATCCTACCCGAGTGTTCTATCGTTCGGAGAGAGGAGCGGAGCAGCGTCATCAACTGCGTCAACAGCATCGACGCTCAGCAGCTAATAGGATCGAGCGACGGGAAGCGGGCGCGGAGCTCGAATTGAAAAGAGAAGGAGAGAGGAGATCGAGGAGAGAGAGCGACAGGCAGCCTCTCAACGTGCCGGAAAAGACGACCGATGGAAAGCGAGGAGCCCGGGAGCGTTATTCAGACTGCGTAGCCAGACGAGAGGAGAGGAGGGAACGTTCTCCGCCTTCACGCCTTCACGAAGAAGCTGGCGAGCGACGGAGTCGAGCAGTGAACTGAATACGGCGGGCGCTTCATCGGCGTGGCAACATGGCGGCGAAAGCGGTAAATGGCTTCGCTTGGCATATGGGAGCGAGACACCGACCGTCTTCCATAGGACCGTCGCCGAATGTTCGGCATCATTAATAAAGGTACTTTATTATGTGAGCAGCACTGCCCGGCTGACTAAGGCTTCATTCCTGGACGTACGTTGGCGGGAATTACGCAGTTCCTCGGTAGTAAAATGTTCATGGCCATATGGAATGGTGGCCTATCTTTCGAGCTACCTGGGTTTTGTTTTAACCCAAGTTTAATTTATTCATGTTGACAGCAGTGTTCAATTTTCCGTCTCATTGGGCGAGCCTCTTTGGCTTAGTTAATATTTGGCCTTAGAAAAATGTGTTTAAGGTAAATGTGTTATTCAGTGCTTCAGTGCTATGTATTATTTGCTCCTTACCTGATAATGTAATTCATTCCGACTTTAAGCACTAGTAAATGTGACGGTGTGTCGTAATTACATATTTTAAATATAAGACTTTTTGAACTGATTTAAAATATTCTCTATCCTGTCTAGTATTGATGGAGTTAGATAATTTTTGTATCTGCTGCTTGTTTGGACTCTTTCACTATTGTCCGTATTGGGCTATTTAGTGGACACTTGTTTGTGATGTATTGTGTACATTTCATTTGAAGAAAATTAAGTGATTTTATACCTGTAGTAGGTTTTTGTGTCTCAAATTACGGGTTATTATTATTACGTTTTGCCTTGAAGAAATTGGTGTTTAACTGACAATTCCGGAAACAAATATTGTATGATTTGTTCTCACCTGATGGCTCATCAAAGCTATCATTAATAAGATATATAAATATATGTATATATAGGTTTATATATAAACGGATATAAAACATAAATATAGATAAGGAATTGTAATTGCTTATATGCTTTCCATTATTTATGTTCATTTTTGCAACGGATAAGCAGTATGGTTGCATTGTATGTTCCGTATATTAATTATTCTTATCCACACGATATATGTAGCTTGTTACTGAGCTACAACTCATATTCTATTTCCATTGAATGTTTTGTATATTAATTTTTGTTCATGCCATATGTATAGCTTGTTATCGAAGTGCAACCTATATTTCGATTAAGTCATGTTCTTAGCGATGTAAGAATTCAAGCTAATCTTAAGTTGGTAACTTCGTTTATTAGTCCATTTTGCTCTTTAAGAATACCCATTGCATATTTTTCAATATCCATTTTTGTGTTTAACTTAATAAATTCTAGTTAATTCATTTATTTCCGTCTCTGTGCGTGCCTTCCATTCCACTGCGCTCATCTGCTTATATTCAGATATTTTTGCACGTTACAGAATTATAATTTAACTTCTTGAGATTGTTCTGTTTACCTACAAGTGTAGATATCCCGGGCATGTTGGGTAGTCTGCTAGTAGTTAAATAAATATGATGTATCAGACAGCATGATTCAGTGCTAAATGATGTATCAGACTTAATTAAACATCGTTTCGATGCCAGTGTGTGTTTGCTTACATATGTGCCTACAGGGAGTAAACAACAAATGTGCACCCTACGTATATACATAGTACAACTACAGCTACCATCGGACGCCTGAGCCCACAATCATGCTAGAGCGGCACAAGAAGGCGTCATGCCCTCCTATACTGCAGTGTACCTACCCCAAACATTATTTAGTAAAAAAAGGAAAGACTCGCTTCCCTGCCTGGCATGCATCAACAACGCATTTCACGTCCAACAAAGGGGAGAACCCATTGTTTACGTTCTCCTCGCAGATTTTCAGAAAATTGACTTTATATTGACTTCGTATAGGCATATTGACTTCATATCAACTTAAGGAGAAGATGACACAGGTGTCCGATCCGAAAATAGAAATTTTGAGAGAACCCTTTATCGTTTTGTTTATTTTTAAGAGCAACTGAAATTCAACTCTTTCTATCGACGATATCTTTCTGAATTTTCACGATATTTGCTTGGGCTTTTTATAAGAGTAACTCTATACATTTGACTAATAATTTATGCAAAAGACATTTTGGTAACGCTTGCCCAAGCGCAGTTAAACATTATTTAGTAAAAATGCTAATATTTCATCAACTATTTAATATTTTTATATTCTGATTGCAGAGGATTGTCTACTGTATTTTGTGGCAATTACATTGGGTTGAAAATCTTGCATGTTATAAACAAAAAACTTATGAAAACATTTCGATTTTTTTAAAGAAACCTTTATATCTCCATTAATGTACGCGCTATTCTCATGCAAATGAACACAGATAAGTAAAAGAAGCCTCTTAATCATATGCTACAGCTCCAACGCATTTCAAGCATTATTTTATACAGGGTGACCCCAAACATTTTTTTTGGCTCACTTTGTTTCTGGTCCCCTATTTGCCTTCGGGACAAAACTTTCTCTGAAATATATAAGGTGTAACAAACTCTTTACTTTCAGCATAATTTGTCAAGTATTTTTCTAAATAGTCGACAAAACGTCTAAAATCGAATGTGTCCGATTACTTTTGGATAGATAGTGTACACAGATATTGGCTATTAAATGTAGTTATCTACACAATTAAATTAGTTACAAGAGAACTAAACAAAATAAGATTAAACTGAGAGTTACAATAACTAAATCGTCAATTCATTATTATTATTATTATTATTATTATTATTATTATTAAAAGCTTTTATTAAACTTGCAATGTTAGTTTGTTTAGGTCAAATCTTGTAATTAATATTAAACCAACTTTCCGACAAGCCAGGGAGCTGAAACTTGACACACGTGCACAGGATCGATGACAATTTATGTTAAAGAAAAAATTTTTCAAATCCGTTCATTGGTTCGTGTTCTAATGGTACTAATTCATTACTACGAATTGTTTGTTGTGACAATTGGGCAATTCGTTATGGCGAGTTGTTTAATGTTATGCAATTAAAATGGTTTTTATTGTTGCCACTAAATAAAACATTCTAAAAGCTTGGTTTGAGAAAACCCTTTTTCTCTTATCTTGTTTAACTCGTCATCCTATACTAACCCAAAAAATTTTATAGTGATCATGGTGGCAGCCGAAATAGTAGTCTTATTGAATGAAAGAAGGAAACTACATGCATAAATAAATAGTGTTGTTTATTTGAATTTAATTCTTCTTTTTCTTGCAAGATTTGCAAATCTACTTTCCTTTTGGAATTTTTTCAATTTAATACATTTCGTGTGATACCACAGTAATATTACAACATTTATTCTCGCACATAATCATTTCATCATCACTGTCCCCAACATACACACCATTTTTTTTCATTTGTGGGTGTGGAACATGAAGCGCATGATAGAGTTTCTCAATCGTTACTTGTTGAACCGCATGGGTTTGACAGACTTTCTGATCCTTTACTTGTTTGTCTGCTGAAGAACTTTCCAAGCAGTTGAGGGAGCAGAGATTCGTAAAAAAAACAAAACCTTTGCTTTCTCCACATTCTGTAACCAGAAGTGTTCATTGGGAAGGAATCTCATTACAAACTATTCCTGAAGGACTCCAGATAACAAAATCACATTACAAAGTTTTGGTTACAAACATCTGAGCTTAAACTTGAAAATAGTAATTGTGATCAGGATGTAAGGAAACAATGCCATTTGAATTTCTCAAGAATGGCATTTTGTTTTCATCAAAATTCGTGTCCTTCAGGCAGTATGGGCATTTTATTTCTAAACGCCCATTTCCACAACAGGTGCAAGACAACAGCCCATCAGGCGACGCTCCACGATATGGGTAATCTGAATTCACAAAAAATCCCCCCTCTGTCACTTTAAATCTTGTCTGTTTGGCACATGTTATATACTGGACTTGTTCTCTAGTTATTTTTTTATGATGCCAACCCCGTTCGAATGCATTCATTTTAATTTTTAATTTTTCTGGATAACGGATATGTTTGATTAGTTAAGGGGCTGAAAAACGAATTCTTGTATTGCCTGGTGACTTAATTTTGATGCAGTGGTACATCCTACTCTGAACCTAAACCAAAGATGACATTGACTTTGCTTTCTGCTGTGGCTTTCCATTTCATTTGCTTGATCTTGCTTGACTATTAGATCCAGATTTTTACTTACTGCCACCAACTCTTGATGTGGCAGATTCTCGTTTTCACTCTTATAAATGGACTTCAAATTAAATGGAAGGCCATCAAATGGTGAAGATCTCACAAATGAATTGAAAAAAGGTAATACAATTGATAAAATTGCAGACTGGTATCCTGTTTTTGCTAAATTATCTAAATTGGCATGAAACTTTCTGATGTAAGTTGTGTGAGATCTTTACATTTTCTTGAAAGCGATGTTTTTGAATTTTCCTCATTTGCCGAGGTGAAAACATTTATATTTTCACTTTGCCGAGGTGAAATCATTGTCCTTTATCATCACAAGTGGCACTGCTCTGTTAGTTGGAACACACCTATAAGCTGGAAGTTAGGTCACAGTTGGTTTCTCTTTATGCCTTTGAGAATAACAATCAAAATTTGTTATTTGAAAAGTAAATATTTCTTAAACTAGACAGCATTTGATGTTTAGATTGAAAATTTAAGCATTTTTTGTTGATTATTTACCTTGCAGCATATCCAAAGAAAAAAAGTAAAGCACCAACGTACGTACAAGTTGCTCCTAAGCAAATGTACATTGCTTTCTAAATCCATGTTTGTAAAAGCTTTTCATTGAACTTCTGGGAGTGTAAACCTAGAAAATATTAAATTTAAATAAAAGGCTAAAATATGAATAAAATATTTAAATAAATATAAATAAAAGCACATTACCTTTCCAAGTACAACATAATGACGATAATGACGATTTCACATCTCTCACCCATCCAGAAACGAACTGATTATATGCCTCTAAACTTTTGTAAGCTTCGAAATCATTTAATGTTAAGAAATTCTGTTTGAAAACGAGATAATTAATGATATGTAATCGAACGTATCTCTCCCGTCCATTCTCCTATGCAAACTGATGTAGTCCTCCAATAACTTCGATTTTTTCATGGTAACGCACCTTTCTGTTTCCCGTTAAACTCTTATAAAATATTCACTTGCTTGGTTCTCCATAAAAACAATGCTTTTTAAAAAAAAATCCTGGAAAAATCGCAAGACGACATACGATGAAGGTAGAGAGGAGTCTGTTGGTCCTCAGTAGACTTTCAAAATCGCCGCGCTTTATGTTGCCATGGTAAGGGTCACGAGGTTTTTTTGTAACCCTATAGGAAAAATAAAAGGGTTAGCAGCAAATACGTATAACAAATCCGGCCTATCTAGTGGCCATTTTTTTAATATCTAATATAGGAATACACATATCTACTTCAATTTTGTGGTGGTAATTTTTTAATGTACGATAATTTTTCCCCCAACTAGCGAAAGATCGTTCAATTTCGAAATCATTATGCAGTTGTGAGGCTGATCGGGTCGGTAGAAAACATGGGGTAACAAGTGAGTAAAGAAGAAGATAAAAAGAAATAAAGACAAAAATAGTAATAAATGTTTTTTTTATTAATAAAAGAAGGTAAAAAAAATAACAAACAACAAAAATTCCTCAAAAAATTACAAACTACAAAAAAATTATTAAAAAATTACAAAATAAAATTAAAAATAATTATAAATCATTACATTGTAAAAAAAATAAAATTGGAAAAATTTGCAATACCTCAAAATTTCAGAAAAATTATTATAAAAAATTAGAAGAATTTCAAATCCTTCGAACATTAAATTTTTAAATTATCATCTTTTAAAAAATTTTGTAATTTCTTAATTTTCTCCGATTTGTTAACTTTTAAATATGAAAATTGATTCTGTGAGTTTGGTTTTTTTTGTGACATTGTAAAAACTATCTTGTCAAAGATTTTCATATGGAACTTTTCAATATTGTATAAATAATGTGGCTTAATACGGGGTTTTCAAAAGCATGATTTGGGTAATCCTACGCAATCGCCTAATTTGCTCACACTAAGTGCCTCTGCTGGGAATAGAAAATCTAGAAAACTGTCAGGATGGGTGAGACAGCCGCTTACAGGTGGAAAAAGGAGCAGCTTATAGACACTAACAATTTATTTATTTTATTTGCTTCTTATTTGTATTATTTATCTTAAAGTTGACATTCTCTTAAGCTTTTATTTTTATCTTAATTTTACTCGTTTACAAGGGTGAGGTAAACAGGTGAAAGCCAAAGACTACCTGAACATTGTTGCAGATCAAGTCCATCCTGCAATGGTGCATTTGTACCCAAATGGTGACGGGTACTGTCCATCGAGAAAGAATTGTTCAGGAGTGGTTTTCTGAACATGACACCGAGTTGCAACATCTGCCGTGGCCAGCGCAAAGTCCGGATTTGTATCCGATCGAGAATGTTTGGGACATGTTTGAAAGAGACATGTGTGTATATACAGGGTGGGCTAAAAAAACTCGCCACTGAAAATTAATAAGTCCAATGGAAACGGTCCACAAAGGGGTGAGCGATTCTAGAAGGAAGAACGCTAACATTAATTAAGGCAGGCGTTCCATTTAACGTTAACGCCTGCCTTAATTATGGTAGCGTTTTTCCTTCTAGAATCGCTCACCTCTTTGTGGACCGTTTCCATTGGACTTAAAAAATTTCAGTGGCGAGTTTATTTTGGCCCACCTTGTATATAAAATCCTCTGTATGTCTCGTCTGTTCGCTGTGCATTCTAAAATGGCTGGATCAATCTTGATGAAATTTTGCATGATACTTCAAGTTGATCCTGGGAAAGTTTTAGGCAGGTCAAATTGATCCGAGGTCGTTATTATTATTATTATTATTATTATTATTATTATTATTATTATTATT
>JAHWFO010049641.1:15040-31509 GCA_023313115.1 Rhysida immarginata
TTATTATTATTATTATTATTATTATTATTATTATTATTATTATTATTTTCTAAACGTTAGAGGCCTGAGAACGAAATTGATTAACGTAATGGATTTCGCACTCGAACATAATCATTTTGTTTATTGCTTAACAGAAACTTGGCTAGATAGTACCGTAACAAATTTAATGATTTTTGGTGATGCATTTAGAGTGTTTAGAACTGACCGTGTATTCGGAACGTGGGGCGGTGGTGTCCTTATTGCGGTCCCATCTTCCTTAAAGTCAGTGGAGTGTTCGTTCATCACCTTGGTTGTCGGCATTGATGTAATAGGCGTCGTTATAGACATAAGGGGTGTGAATTGTAAACGAAATAAGTTATGTATAATAGATTGTTATATCCCACCAACTCTTCCTGCGGATCAGTTCGAAGGGTTTCTGGATGAACTGTCGCAATTCATTTTGACATCTGATCTTGAATGCTTAATTCTTGGTAGCTTTAACTTTTCGGATTACAAGGATTACTCTGAGCACTACTCATGCGCAAAATTAAGGAAAGTACTAACAAACTGCTGGTCAGGTGAAATCAGATTCGTCAACTGTCCCCTCCGTGGGCACTACCTTGACATGGTGGAGGGGCTTGAGTGCCTCAGTCACGCTAAGGGCTATGCTGGATTGGGTCACCCATGGTAGAGACGCCAGACTAAAAATGTTTGGTCAGTTGTGGACTCTCCCAAAGGGACTGGTGCTCGCAGTGGAGGCATGTTTTCTACATAGCCTCCATTGCGCCCAGTACGTCCACCTGCGTGTTTGCCGTGCGTAGCGACCCTACTTCTGGGGAAAGGGGGATCCTGGTGGTTGAGTGAAGGCTTTCCGTAACAGTACACCACTTTGGCCCCTGGTTGTCGGAAGGATGGGTGGTCTGGATGAGCTCATCCAGATCAATCAGCTGGTCGTCGCTCCTTGGAATTTCGGCCGTAGGGTTAGGCGTTGCCTATATCTTCCTCGTATCTCTGGTGCCGATGTGCATCCCCTAGTTGGGCTCGGTGGTGGGTGGAGAGCGAGGGAGATGAAACTTTACTCCACTTACTATGGGTAAACCAAATCATAAGCAAGGAAATCTTAAACAGAAGAATGGGAGTGATATTGAAGGATCGAAATTGAGATCGCCTAGGAATCCTAAATTTCTTGAAATAAAATTGGGTAGCGGGGATTCATTAAAGACTCTCTCCCCTTTTTTGGTTGCAAAGGAATTAAAACGGGTGGCGGGAGATACAAAGAGCTCTAAGAGACTTGTCAATGGCCATCTTCTAGTTGAGGTCTCTAAGGATAGACAGGCTTCAGCTCTTCTATCCTTAAAAAGGTTCGTGGGGAAAGTGGTCTCGGTTCTCCCTCACTCAACCTTGAACTACAAAAAGGGAGTATTTACTTGCCAAGATCTGGAAGTTATGGAGAATGGAGAAATCGTCGTCGAATTGGACGATCAATTATTTGTTGACATTCGTAGGATCGATCCAAGGAGGGGTCGAATTTCCCAACGTACAAATTCATTTATTGTCACATTCGAAGGAATAGTGTTACCAGATACTATATATATCGGCTACATCATGTGTAGAGCGAGACCATTTATCCCCAACCCGTTACGATGTTTTAATTGTCAGAAGTTTGGTCACACGAGGGTTAACTGTCATTCTGATGCAGTTTGTTGCAAATGTGGCGTGCCTGGACATGAAATGGAATCTTGTTTGAATGAATGCCGATGCTGTAATTGTAAGGGTGCCCACTCTGCCCTCTCGAGGGAGTGTCTTATCTGGCAAAAGGAAAAGAAGATTCAAGAGGTACGTATCCTTAAGGGTCTGTCTTTTCCGGAAGCGCGTAGGCAATTTGAAATGAATTAAACCAGAAGTTATGCTTCTTTGTTTAAAAGTTGTACTTCTGTTCAGTCCATTGGAGTTATGACAGATTTGAGTTTTGCAGACTTTTTATCTGGACCTTCTATTGCTACCATTCAATTTTCTAACATTAGCCAGAAAGTGGATTCACCGGTAAGATCCCCGTCTAAATCTTTGGAAAGAGAAGAAGTAAAGAAACGTTCATCAGAGGTAGCACCTGCCTCTAACACTTCCAAAAAGCGTGTTGTGGAAACTTCACCAACTTTCACACAAACTTCCCCAATTTTTTTATTTTAATGGTCACAATCTATCTGAAAGAGGATATATGATTGAGAAAGTTTTATATAGTTTTAACATTAATTTTTTAAACGATAATTCCCCAACCTTTCTTCATTCAGCCAATGGCTCGTTTTCATGCATTGATCTCTCTATATCCTCTTCCTCTTTAGCACCCAATTTAGTCTGGAGTGTATTGCCGGATTTATGTGGTAGTGACCATTTTTCGATCAGTATTTCCTTGCGTTGCTCTTCCTTTTCCAACTCTTTTTCATATTGGAAATTGAATAAAGCAGACTGGCAGGTCTTCCAATCTTACCTAAAGTTCGAAAATAAGACTCCTTCTATTGATGAGGCGGTGGAGGAATTTACTACCTGTATTCTCTATGCGGCAGAACAATTTATTCCCAAATATAGGTCTACAGCTCATAAAATTCCTGTGCCATAGTGGAATGAAGAATGTGTTACAGCAGTCCGAGAGCGTAAGAGAGCGCTCCGGAATTTTTCTAAGCGACCTACTCTCGAGAATCTTATTAATTATAAACAAAAAAGGGCCAGGTGTAAACGAATCATCTCCAATAATAAGAAACTTTGCTGGAGGGAATATACGTATTTCCTCAATAAATAAAAATACCCCTGTGCGTGTGATATGGAATATGACTAGAAAAATAAATAGGAAGTGACTTCCGAATAAACTCTCTTCTCTCATTCAGAATGTTCACACGTGCTGTGAATCACAAGAAGTAGCGAATATTTTTGGAAGAACTTTTGGTGAGATCTCTCAAATTAAAAATAAGACAGTTACCTTTCAAAGATGAAAATGTGTGGAGGAATCTCATATTATAAATTTTAAAATACAAAATACTGAAAAGTATAATCTCCCGTTCTCGATGAGGGAGCTGAATTTTGCCCTACGTTATTCCAAAGAGTCTGTCCCAGGTCCAGATGGAATATTATACTCCTTTTTGAAACATCTTACACAGGAAGCCTATGATCAGCTTCTTACGTTTTACGGTTTAGTCTGATCCTCAGGGGAGATTCCATGTGTGTGGAAAGAAGCAATTGTTATTTCAGTCCCAAAACCAAATAAAGAACTCTCTTGTCCTTCTAACTATCGGCCCATTGCGCTAACTAGCTGCTTATGTAAAGTTTTATAAGGATGGTCTCTGTTCGACTTAGGTGAGAAAAATCACCTAACATCTAGGTATTAACGCGGTTTCCGTAAATCGCGTACGACTGTAGATCATCTTCTACAGTTGGAACATGAGATTCATCTAGCTCAGAAAAACAGACAACATGTCGTTGGGGATTTTTTCGATCTGGAAAAGGCTTACGATACAACTTGGAGACATGGAATAATAATAGTTACGAAATTACGGACTCGTGGATCGTCTGCCCATTTTTTTGGAAAATTTTATGAAGAATAGAACATTCCGGGTGCGGGTTGGATCAATGCTTTCAAACCTGTTCACGCAAGAAAATGGGCTTCCACAGGGAAGTGTGTTGAGTCCTTTTCTTTTTCTCATTGCGATTAACGAGGCTTGTTCCAAACTTCCATCCATGGTGAACTACTGTAGAGGGTCTGGAATGTTGGTAATTGAACGGCAACTACAAATAGCTATCAACAAACTAGTTAACTGAAGTAACGAAGTAGGAGTTAAATTCCCTTTCCAAATAACGCGGGTTGTGCACTTTTGTTTTTTGAGAGGTCTTCATCCAGACCCAGACCTTTCACTTTATGAATCCCCTATTGCAGTGGTAAACCCTCATAGATTTTTGGGACTGATCTTTGACAAAAAATTATCATGGCTTCCGCACCTTCGTGATTTAAAGTTGAGATGTCTTAAAGCTATGAACATCCTACGTTTGATCTCTGCTACCAAAGGGGGGGGGGGGCCGGAGAGACAGAGGCTTATGTTCCTATATGGTTCACTAATCAGGGTTAAAGTAGACTACGTAATTATTGTTTATGCTTCAGCATCAAAGACCAATTTGAAGATGTTAGATCCTGTTCATAATTTAGGGATAAGAATTGCCACAGGAGCTTTTCGAACAAGTCCTGTGGAAAGCCTTTACGTTAAGGCCTTTGATTAAAGCCTTTTCGTTAAGCCCCCAGTTTTATCCAGAAGAGCCAAACTTCTACTTAGATATACTTTGCGGATTCATGGGGAAACGCTACATTCAGCTTACCCCTGTTTATTTGAAAATTCAGAGGTTCTTCCCCAGCGGAAGGTTAGAAGCGTAAACAACTGGTGTCAGTATGTCTTGGAGAGCTTGGACATTTCATTTCCAGCCATGCAAGGAGGAGTAGTTAGAGAGGTTCCTCAGTGGATGCTCCCCCATCCAGTTATCAAGTATGATTTGTTTGTCGGGGAAAAAATCGAATTTCATAGAAGCAGAAATCAAAGTATAGTTTAAGGCGTTTATAGAATCCATCCCTGATGGCTTTCAAATATATACAGATGGGTCAAGATCAGAGGAGGGAGTCGGCTGTGCGTTTCTCATTGATAATGTAATTTTTTCTTATCATTTGGAGAGATTATTCCATATTCTCTGTAGAATTGTTTGCCATAGTTAAAGCGCTTGAATTTTCTTTCAAATATCCAAATTCAAACTTTTGGATATTTTCTAATTCATTGAGCGCTTTACAATCGCTGGAATCCTTTGATACTGATAATCCTTTTATTCAAAGATTTCAGGAGTATCCGTACTACCTAGATTTTCAAGGCTCTAAAATTGTTTTTGTGTGGATCCCTAGTCATGTGGGAATACAGGAAAATGAACGGGTCGATAAAGCGGCAAAAGACGCAATAATTTATTTACCAGTTTTGTAGTTACTGTCTATCCTTGATTTACAGTGATTTATAAGGTGATGATGTCTTTTTGGCAAAGATCTTGGCCTACTAATCCAATGAATAAATTATTTGAGATTAAGCATACCATTATACCGTGGTCTACTCCTTGTTTAACGATTAAACGAGAGGATGTGTTAACTTAGAATTGGTCATAGTCATCTTACACATGTACATTTATTAAAAAAAAACCCAGCCCCCTTGTGAACTTGTGGGGACAGGCTGACAATAAAGCATATCCTCATACAGTGCACACTATATATTAATTTATGACGTTCATTAGGACTGAATTGTCCATTAGAATCTCTGTTAGGGGATAACCCTAGGCTTTTTAAAAAAGTATTTCGGTTTTTAAAGATTATTCATATTTTTAAATTCATATAACCATCCTTTCATTATCCTTATTTTTGCAGCTTCATGACCATCTTCTATCTATATAAAGAAGAATGTTTGTGGGTGGGTCTGTTTGTCTGTACGTTTTTTATACAAATCTACAGTTTTATTCCGATCTTGATGAAATTTTGCATACTTGACCTTCAAAGCATGAGGAAGGTCACTGTCTACCTCAGATTTCGGAAAAATAATAAATATCGATAAAAAATCGATATTCATGGTTAGGCAAGGCATATTAATGAGAAATATCTCATGACCAACAATGCAAGGCAAAGTTTGTACAACAATAGGTATCAACAATGGTATCAGCACGCAATTCACAAACACACTGCATGAACCAACAATATATATCTCATGACCAACAATGCAAGGCAAAGTTTGTGCAACAATAGGCCATTGTGTTCGCATCAACAATGGTATCAACGCGCAATTCACCAATAACAATGAACATAAAATGATGATGTAATATGGATAAGTTTCAATTTGTAACAATGCATAGAATTCCTGTTATTCAGGCTTTTCTTAGAAAAGAGAGTTCTTATTACTTAACAATTTCTTGAAAATCTTTAAAAATGATCAGTAACTGGAGATAATGGAGAGTTAGCAGACTATTGAGAAAGAGTGGAAAGACGACAGAGGAAGCACTCCTTTAGATCCGAGATGTAAAGAGCAAATGGGAAGCAAGTAAATAGAAGAATCGGCGACCGCTAGACTGCACAAAGTGATGAATGGCCAAGTTTTGCTTCAACACATCGAGAGAAGAGTGGAAATTGCAACAACACTAAGTATACATCTGAGGTAAGATTACGTGAGTAAGAAATTATTTAGACAAGCAGTGGCATCCTTGGAGAGGTCCAGCCATTGTGAGCCTTTAAAAAGATTTTTTTCGAATTTTCATTAAGAATTTTTACTGTATTAATTCTAAGCATTTTCATGGGTTTATTTTTAAGATATTGCAAAATTTAATTTAATTTTTTGAGATTGTTCTGTTTACATCCAAGTGTAATTATCCCGGACAACGCCGGGTACCTTTGCTAGTCTTTCTATATCTTCTTTCTTCTATCTATCTATATATATAAAGAAGGATCTTTGTGGGTGGGTCTGTCTGTACGTTTTTTATACAAATCTACAGTTTTATTCCGATCTTGATAAAATTTTGCATATATGACCTTCAAAGCATGAGGAAGGTCACTGTCTACCTCAGATTTCGGAAAAATAATAAATATCGATAAAAAATCGATATTCATGGTTATGGCAAGGCATATTAATGAGAAATATCTCATGACCAACAATGCAAGGCAAAGTTTGTACAACAATAGGTATCAACAATGGTATCAACACGCAATTCACAAACGCTCTGCATGAACCAACAATCAATATCTCATGACTAACAATGAAAGGAAACGTTTGTGCAAGTGTAATTATCCCGGGCAACGCCGGGTACCTCTTCTAGTCTTCTATATATATAAAGAAGGATGTTTGTTTGTTTGTGGGTTTGTTTATTTGTTTTTTATACAAATCTACAGTTTAATTCCGATCTTGATAAAATTTCGCCTACATGACCTTCAAAGCATGAGGAAGGTCACTGTCTACCTCAGATTTCGAAAAAATAATAATTATTAATAAAAAATCGATATTCATGGTTAAGGCAGGGCATATTAATGAGAAATATCTCATGACCAACAATGCAAGACAAAGTTTTTGCAACAATGGTATCAACACGCAATTCACAAACACTGTGCACGGACCAACAATATATATCTCATGACCAACAATGCAAATAAAAGTTTGTGCAACAATAGGTATCAACAATGGTGTCAACATGCAATGCACCCACACTATGCAAGGATCAACAATATATGTCTCATGACAAACAATGCAAGGCAAAGTTTGTGCAATATAGAATTCAATGCATAGAGTTCCTGTTATTCAGGCTTTTTTTAGAAAAGAGAATTCTTAGTACTTAACAATTTCTTGAAAATCTTTAAAAATGATCAGTAAATAGAGATAATGAATTAGCAGACTATTGAGAAAGAGTGAAAGACGATAGAGGAAGCACTCCTTTAGCTCCGTGTTGTATTGAGCAAACGGTAAGCAAGTAAATAGAAGAATCGACGACCGCTAGACTACACAAAGTGATGAATGGCCAATTTTTGCTTCAAGACATCGAAAGAAGAAAGGAAATTGCAACAATACCAAGTGTACATCTAAAGTAAGATTACGTGAGTAAAAAATTATTTATACTAAAAGGCATCCTTGGAGAGGTCCATCCATTGTGAGCCTTTAAAAATTTTTTTTTCGGTAAATCAAGTCCCGGTTTATCACTTAGAATATATTTTTTCAGTGAAGAGGTAAATTCCTGTCTTTCGGATTTTTCTTAGAATGGATAGTCCCTTCGCTCTATATTGTAGTGATTGAGTTATTATTTAACCAATTTGGAGGTTTAATTTAGCTTTTTGAGGTGTTCTGTTTATTTATAAGCGTAATTTTCCCGGGCAACGCCGGGTCCTCTGCTAGTGTATCATATGAGACCAGTGGTATTAAGTACAAATCTAAAATTTTCAGTTTTAAAAATTATTCATATTTTTAAACCCATATAGGTATTCATCTCTGTAGTCACTTTTTAGGGATCTTACATTTATGTTTCGCTGATGCTTTCTTTACGGTTTTTGTGTGTGTAACTTTCCTATTTTTCATCTGAGTTTTTAAGTTTATTTTTATTATTTCTTGTTTTTAAATATGGTTATACAGTAGACTCGCGATAATCCGACATTTGACAGTCCGACACGCTCGGTAGTTCGACGCCGCTTCGGGTGACGTCACTGCTGCAGACACAGACCCGCACACACTTGTTGGAGGGAAAGGTGCCTTCTCCCGTCTGACAATAGCTCTGATTGCTGTACTGTACATTAATAAATTTATAATAATGTATGCATTGAAGTATGCCTAACTGAGTTTTTTTATATCCTCAATGGATATAGCCTTAAAAGTCAAAATTCAGTTTTAAAAAATCAACCTTCGGTAGTCCGACATTTTTGATAATCCGACACTCCCTCGGTCCCGTAACTGTCGGATTATCGTGAGTCAACTGTATTAACTTTTTGTTGGGCGCAAAATGGCACAGTAGCCGACGCCCTAAAATCTTAATCATCGTCAACTGCAACTACATCAAAAATGCTCGGGGAGATAATTTGGATAAAGATTTTGCTCCCTCTCAGTGCTTAGTTAAGAGGGCGGAGATCGAGATGGTGCGGGTTGACGATTTCCATCCTCCACTCACGATCTCGTTTGGAATCTTAAAGATCAAAAGTAGATGTAGCCTATCTAGGTTCCAATTTAATAAAGGCGATTACTTGGGAATCTATAACTTCTTGAAAGACTATGACTGGAGTCCTATGCTGGACTGTTTTGATGTTAACGTACTATGGGACTTCATAGTTTCGGCGCTGAGAACTACCATATAAAACTTCATTCCACCCCACAGTCCTAAGGGGCACCAGACAGACGATAGGAAAAAAATCTGAATCATTAATAGTCTTCCCCGAGTGGGAGACAGAGAGAACCAAGACAGCGAGTCAAACAGCGAGCTCATAGGATCTGTAAAAAGGAGAGGAATGACTAGAAGAAGGTCAAATGACACCAAAAATTTCGCTATTGAAATGATAAATAATAAAAAAGAATGAAGCATAGAAAAAAGAATGACCCAAGTTTTTAAAGAAAAAGTTATAAATTTTTTAATAAGGAGGCAACAAATATGCGAAATCGGACCCCCTCCGTCAGAAAACGTTTTTAACAGATAGCTGCGAGTGACGTAAAATTTGCCATAGAAAGCTGATTGGCCATGACCGCCTTGATTATTACAGAAGAAATGCCAAAAGCAACAATGTGTATTATTCAGTAAAACATGTTTGCAGTAATAAAGGAAGTCATGGTTAGGCAAATAGAGCTAATTTTTACAAGATGGATTTGGCATTAGATGTCCCTCCACAGAAACGATTGCACCCAACCCATACCATGAAAAGCACCCCCACACACAACCGACCCTCCGCAGAACTTTACCGTGGGCACAACACAGCTTGGCAGATAACGTTCGCCATACCCAAACCCGTCCATCCGATAACCAGGTTGTGTAGCGGGACTCATCACTCCATTCAACCATTCGCCATTGATCCAGAGTCCAATGTCGTCGCTCTTTGCATCATTGCAATCTCCTCGCTGCGTTGCTGGTGCCGATCTGCCATAAAAACCCATTGCACGCAGTTCCTTGCGAACAGTCAGGTGCTCTCAGTTGTTCCCGTCGACTCTATGAACGATCTTGTTAGTCCATCAAGCGATGTGTGACGGTTTGCAGTGACCACTTTACGAAGAGCCCTTTGATCACTGGCCGACATGATCTTGGGTCTTCCAGTCCTAGGCGGAAGACTTGTGGTGCCTTTCTCTTTCTATGCCTGGATGACGTTGTGAACGGTCGATTTCGGGATGTTTAGGAGGGTTGACGTCTCTCTAACAGTTTTGCTTGCGAGATGACACCCAACAATTGTACTTCTTTGGAAGCCTGAAAGCTCTTTTCTTTGAGACATTCTTACAGCATTCACGCAAGCATCATCTCATAATAGCATACTCTCTGTTATGTAGTTTGGGAAGAATGCCAACAGTGAAATTGCAAAGGAATGTCGCATTTTCATGCAAATCAGGGTTGTCCCATGACTTTTGATAGGGTTAAGTAGTGTACCTTGCAGCTGCACGAGATGGGTGCAGTTGCTAAGTCGTTCACGTTCACTATGAATAACGACTCGTATCTGAAACCAGATGTTTCGCTACTTGAGGACTGTTGGAGAAGACGGGCGAAACTCCTCCCTTTATTTTTAGCCCCTGCTCGGAGCTAACCATTATTGGTAGAGCTGGAAGATTATCGGCATCGAAGATTTGCATCATCGAGGATATTCCAAATTACCTTTTTAAGGGTTGTATTTCGGTATTGACGAAGCATTTTTGTCAATTATTTAATGTGTCATTAAAGAGGGGAACTTATCTAGAAGACTGGAAAAGAAATATTTATCCAATTCCAAAGGACAACTGAAAGAGTGGTCTTAAATGTTACATTCCCGTTACGTTAATTTCCTATCCGGCTAAGTTGGTTGAAACTTTGGCGTCTGAGCAAGTTGTTAAATTTATAGATAATGGTTTATCACATACACAACACGGCTTTCGTTCTAGACGCTCTACACATACTAATTTTAGTAACTTTCTCACATTATGTTACTTGTAATCTGGATTGCAGATCGCAAGTGGATACCCTGTATCTTGACTTTTCCAACATCAAATTGTTACTTTAGAAATTGCCCTTTGTGGGCCTTTCATCTACCATCATACAATGGTTTCCCTCATGTTGATAGGGAGAAGTTTTAAACTTAATGAGAATGGTAGCTTGGTCATGTTTATTCAGTAAGAAGCGGTGTCCCTCAAGGGTCTCCATTGGGCCCGCTACTATTCAATTTTTGCTTGCAGATTTACCACACGCGCTCCGGGATGAGCCCACGAAGGTCCTAATTTACGCGGATGACATCAGGATTTATAATATAATTGATCGTTGGAGTGACTTGGGGCCCTCCTTAAGATTGTGGGTAAGTGGGCAGCTAACAACGGTCTGGCCCTTTATGACGTGATCATGCACGTCAAAATGGATGAAATAATAATCCCATTCATATCATGAATGAAAGGGATACAAGAAATACAATTATACCGCTAATGCTAAATTCCAAACAATACAAGCAAAGGTTGAAATACAATTCATTTATATAAAATCAGCGCTGGACTATGTCACAAAAGTATGGAGAGAGATGTGTGTCAAAAATCTAACAATGACGATTATACAAACGGGTAGGTTATTTCTAGTTATAACATAACCTTTTATCAAACATTTGATATGCTTGTATCTTTAGCTGGCAAGTCTACTGTTTGCATGTACGAAATCAGACAAACTATGGTATCGGTGCAAGCTAAAATTCTCAAAACGGCACACTAAAAAGTGTAGACACACCAAAAATTAATGAATTTCTACAGTGGCTTCATCTGTCACAAGCTCATGACTTACTGGTAAACTATCAATAAAATACATTGCTTTGTGTTAAAAAAAAGTCAATCGTCAATTTTTAATGATATCCTTCTGAATTTATGAAAATTTCTTAATCAAAAAATAAAAACCTCGGCTGAAGAAACTTTTAAATAGCGTATTTAATCAAGTTTTTCATTTCAAAGAAGGCTATGCATTTTACTTAAGTAACTAAAATATTCTTATATCAAATAACAGCAGAATTTCATGATTCATTAGTGAACAACTCTGGATACTATATCTGTTCTGGGTAGTTATGAAGCAAACATCACACCACACTTGCTTAAAATATATGAAATAACCTAGATTATAAATCTCAAATTTTTTGGTTCAACTCAAATAAGTCATTAATCAGCTCATATTCAGGAAATCAATGTCAAAACATTACTCAGTTAACACCCATTAAATTTGTGCTTTTATAATCATTTGATACAACAGAACAGTCTCTTATAACAATCGCTAAACCCACACAATAAAGTTCACTGTTCAAGATAATGAACCTAGAAGCCAGACATCCAAGTCCTAAGGAGAGCCAATACAATTATGAATGGAATAAACAGAATCTCAGCAATCTTTCAATAAACAAAATATCATAAGAGGTAACAATCTATCTAATGAATAATAATAACTTTGAGCTCAAGGTTCTTTACTCATTTGCCAATCCATTTATCCAGCATTTTAATCAACTCAAGTTTGTAAACAACTATTATTATGTATCTAAGCGCTTAAACAAGATAACTACAAGATAACTAACACACCTAACGTGAGTCGTCATTAATATAGAAAAGAGATTACGCATTATATTTATCAACTCCAAATCTTAGAAAGGATTTGTGATAATCTTATTGTTTAAAACAAATCCTGATAAACAGCTAAAAATACATGTCAAGAATAAACAGAACTTTATACTGTTTGTAATAAGCACAAGCAGTAGCAAATGAAGTTGCAAATTCATAAAACAGCAATAGCTCCATTCTGGCAAAACAAAAGTTAAGCACATTAGTTGAAAGCAGAAGCAAATCATAGCCAGAGCGTTCTTTTCATTTAATGTGTAAGGTCAAGCTTAAGTATTGACACATGTACACCAAGTTACATTAATAACTCAGGTTTGCAAAATGAAAATGTTTCAAAGCAGGGCATATATATTGAGGAAACATGAAAAGGGATAAGGAAAGTTTCATCTAAAATAAAAGAGAATTATATGCTTAGTGAGATAGGACATGTAATATACCTACTCAAAATAAAAATAAACAAGGAAATAATTCTTGCATTTCTATGTATATAACTAGCAGAGGACCCGGCGTTGCCCGGGATAATTACACTTGTAGGTAAACAGAACACTGTCAAAATGTTAAATTATAACTCCAATTTTGTTAAATAATAACTCAATCAATAAAACACTGACTATCCATTCTACGAAAAATCCGAAAAACAGGAATTTTAGATGATTTACTGGGACTTTATTTAACTTCTTGTCGATTTCCCCAGATTAAAATGATATCCATCTTCACCATCGGGGAACATCACTGGATACTTTAGAAGCTCTTGGTTTTCTTGCCCTTGACGTAGAAGCTCTTAGACCCATTTTTCAGATGTTTCCAATGCCGGTGTAGATTTTTCTGTTTTAGCTGCAGAGTTTCTCTGACCAGTACTCGTTCTTTCTCTTTCCTTTCCAGGCACATAAATTTTTGCCAGTCGTCTGGATGTTTGATAGGGAGCTCAAGGGAGACACGTGTGACTCCTTTTCCTACTCAATAGACGTTGCCTTATTTATGTCCTGTCACTGCATGGTCATTTTATGCTCATTATTAATAATTCTTGGAAACGAACGTTCAATCATCGCATTATCAGCATCTCAGTTTCCAAAATATTCACATTCACACAGAATATAGGCAAAAAGTATTTTTAGGAAATGTTTGGATCTGCTGCGCTACCAAATAAGCTAGGTGATAACCCCAGCGTCGCTCGGACTCTTTCTTTATTTGATTAAATTTTCAAATATCTTAAAAATAATTTCCCATGAAAACGCTTAAAATTAATACAGTAAAAATTCTTAATGAAAATTCCAAAAAAATTTTTTAAAGGCTCACTACGGATGGACCTCTCCAAGTATGCCGCTACTAGTCTAAATAATTTCTTAGTCAGGTAATCTTACTTTAGATGTATATTTGATGTTCTTGCAGCTCCCACTTTCTCTCGATGTCTTGAAGCAAAACTTCGCCATTCATCACTTTGTCTAGTCTAGCAGTCGCCGATTCTTCTATTGATATGCTCACCATTTGCTAAATACATACGGAGCTAAAGGAGTGCTTCCTCTGACGTCTTTTCACTTTTCCTCAATAGTCTACTAACTCTCCATTATCTGTAGTTACTGATTATTTTTAAAGATTTTCAAGAAATTGTTAAGTACTAAGAACTCTCAATTCTAAAAAAAAGCCTGAATAAGAGGAATTCTAGGCATTGTTACGCATTGAACCTTATCTGTATTGCACATGCATTGTTGGCCATGAGATATACAGGGTGATTATAAAGTCACTATACATTTTGGTGAAATCATTAACGAATTTCATTTATTTGCACACCCAAACACACCCAAAGTGAATGTGATGATGGGAGTTACACAGTCAAAGTTCTATGGGCCCTTCATGTTTGCCCAGGGGACTATCAATGATACCGTGTACCTCGATATGTTGGAGCAATTCCTGGAGCCACAGTTGCGAGATGATAGATTTAGGATACCGTTGTGTTCGAACAGGATGGGGTACTACCCCATTTGGCCAACATCGTTGGGACTACCTGAATCGCGCATTTCCAGGCAGATGGATTGATCAGGGCTTGCCAAGACTGTGGGTTCCACAGTCCCCAGATTTGACCCCCATTGATTTCTTTGTGTGGGGTTTTATCAAGTCCAAGGTGTACCAGGTCAGGATTACGCACCATTGCACAGCTGAAACAACGATTTACAGCCGTGGTGGAGGACATTGCACCGCAATGTTGCGCAATGTTTTCCGGGCCACAGTGGAACGCTGAGAGCTCTGCCGGTATGTGCAAGGGGGACACATTGAAATTTACTAAGAATGTATCCTTGTATGATATCTGGTTGATGCATACTGCAATTGCTGCAATAAAACGGAGTTTTTACCAAAATGTATAGTGACTTTATAATCACCCTGTATATTGTTGGTCCGTGCAGAGTGTTTGTGAATTGCGTGTTGATACTATTGTTGATAACTATTGTTGCACAAACTTTGCCTTGCATTATTGGTCATAAGATACGTCTTATTACTATGCACTGCCATCATCATGAATATCGATTTATTATCGATAATTTTTTTATTTTTCTTAATCTGAGGTAGGCAGTGAACTTCTTCATGCTTTGAAGGTCAAGTGTGCCAAATTTCATCAAGATTGGAATAAAACTGTAGATTTGTATAAGAAAGAAACCCACAAACAAACATCCTTGTTTCTTGAAAAATCTTTAAAAATGAACAGTAACTGTAGAGTTAGCAGACTATTGAGAAACTGAGCAAGTGGTAAGTAACGCAGTGACTGTCGAAGTTCCCACGCGGTTGTCGACGATGCAAGCACGTCAACTGAGGAAACTGCGATTGTAAGAGTCCGCAATTTATAGAATATTATTCTATAATATTTAAATATGGAAATTAGATCATCAGTAGAACATTAATTAAAACAGCTATATTTATGAAGTTAAAATTTTATGTCAAGAAGAAAGATTGGAATTGGAATTAGAACGAGTTGTCAGCTAAATAATATTTTGAATATTATTTTATCTAATCGGATTTAAGAGCGATTTAAAAGTTGCACAAGTCACCTTTTGCAAAAACGTTTATAATTTCACGTCCGTCAAGAACAATGGAGAAAGTATCAAGTGAAGAGGAGGGAGACGAATTTGAGCAATGAGTTGAACGTTATGACCTGTTTGAAGGACAACGACCAGCGAGGTAAATAACTCTGAAGGTGTCAACCTAAGTGATTGACAAGGAAGAAATAAAAATGATGAATGTCAGATGACCAGAAAGTAAGATAATGATTGGTTAAAGATCAAAAATTCTTATAGAGACAACAGAGTGAAAGCAGAAGTTAAAAAGTAATGGTTATGATCTGAGACGAAAAAACGGCGAGCGCACCGCTCAGCAAAGCATATTGGATAACTTAGTAGAATTCGACCAGAAATTCAGAAAATGTTATTGTTATTCCCCGAAACGAGATCCAAGGACCACAAATATTCCACCTGGAGAAGGAACACCTCATCACCCGACCACCGTATCGTCTCCACCCAGAGAGAGGACGACACAAACTCGTATCGACAGGCCTGAGAAGCAAGATCCAGATGATGAAGAAGGACATATGGCTGCCGGATTTAGAATGAAGAATTGCCGCCACCCGTGGACCACCTCATTGGAATGACCAGCCGTGGACGCCTTGATCGAACAACAATTCAGATAAGAGCTGATTCCATGTCTTGTGGCCTAAGTTTCACACAATCACACACTTCCATATATACATGATATCTCAATTAAACATTTTACTTTTATTATTATATTTATTCTCTAAAGTATAAATTTGGAAACATAAGTTAAAATAGGATTAGTAAATGCATTTAAGATTGAATATTGTCACGGTGTGGAATTAGCAATATGAGATTACGCAGTGGAAAGATAAACACTCGTAACAGGGAACGGTAATTAGAAACAAATAGTAATATTTATTGAATTATTGGGTAAAGGTAAAGGACATAAATAAATGGAAAAACCTTAACCTAGGTTGAATTAAACGTATAACAAACACAATTAGAAAATTCCAAAAACAACTTGACTTAAGCTGCTAATCTTAAAGGGCAATCAAGCCGAAACTTACAAGACACTTCAATCAATTAATGATAAATCTTACGTGTCTATGATGTGACGTTCCGGGTAAATGGAAGTCACGTATGTCCTATGAAGGGG
>JAHWFO010049641.1:31519-46532 GCA_023313115.1 Rhysida immarginata
GCGGGGTGTCCTTGAGCATTTATTGCGGGGGTGGGGGGAGCGTTTCAATGAAAACAAAATCGTAAAATACGGAAAAGTAGTAAAGGTTTATCTTCTAAACAGTAATAATAAACATACAAGTAACCTATACTTCACGATCAAAGAAGCACCTGGCCAACTGGCCTCTTATAGTCCAAGTCCAGAAACTCCATTAGTCCTTCTAGCATCATTGCTTAAACACAAAACCAAGTAATATGAACAACAATGTTCCGTCACAATTCATACCTTCAAATTGGATAAGGTCACCCTCGCCGCCTCCTTAATATCTTTATAATAAAGTCATCCACGAAGTCATAGAGCGAACATAACAGTAACCCAAAGTCTTAAATTGGGCGGACAAAGTCTTATGTTATAATTCAGTCACGAGCAAGGATCAAAAATTAACTATCTATGATTAGACAAGTTAAATTAGACCTATAGGAGTATGGTATCTAAATAACAGACTTATTTGTATATACTTAGTATTTCAATCCGTCGGAAATACTGCACTTATCGTTGCACAATAATTTTCTTAACGAAAATCATCTCCGGGTTCCGTCCACACGAGGGAACCCCCCCCCCCCACACACACAAGATTGATGAATAGCTCGCCTGCGAAGTTTGAACTTTTTTCCTTTTTTTTTTCCGTCACAATTCACCGGTTACCACTATGTAAAAAAGAAACAGCAATATACCAAGGGGGAAAATTAAAACAACACAGCACCCCTCTCTATTAGGTAAGACGATGTCGGAATGTCGGCCGCAAAGAAGAACGGGGACTATTAATGGAACTGGCTCCCACTCGCTCGCTGAGGGGGCTTAGTGCGAATTACATATGTAAAACCCGAGCTACGGGTTAAAGGGGCCGACAAACCGAACGGCCACAAACCCTGAAGATTGGCATAAGAATTTACTTCGGAGCGGTACAATTCAGCGAAGCACGCTCTCGCCTCTTCGGTGAACCCACAAATAATAAATTGAGCGCTTACCAGCAGGCGGATTCGGCACGGCTCCACTCCGGGGAGTATCGCTGGCTGTCACCTTGGATTTACTCGCTCCGCTTCGAGATTCGTCTCGCCGTCGCTCGTTGATACAGAAGGCTTCACTATAACGAGGTCTTCATTCCGGGCTAGAATGCTCTGGCCGTGGCTCATAGACGGGGTCTCCGCCGACAAACGTCGCATCCCAGGCGTGGGAACACTTTGCCTTGCTGCTTCTATGGCTAGCAGTCGTCCACGACGTTGAAATCCAAATGCCTCGGTCGGAGGAGATTTTTCAGGTCTCCTCTGGTTGCCTTCCTCATAACGTCTGCCTCGATTTCTCTCTTTTGTCGATGCAGCTTGAAATCCGCGCTCCTGGTTCTGATTGGCTACAGAGTGTCGCATTGGTTGACGTAACTGCCGTCGTCTCTCGCCGCCCGATTTCGTACGATGGAAAATACGTGTTCGGTATCGACGTCTGACGTCACCGGAATTCGCGGTGTTAATTGAATTCCGTGACAAATATACTTAGTTAGGCTGATTCACAGATGATTACTGAAGTACTGATTATTGTTATGAATGAAAATTTATTAACTGTTTATTAATTTTGTTGAAGTGCTAGAAACATATCAAACAAAAATTATATTTGTTCTTTAGATTATTATTGGAAACTTCATTACCCTTTGGTTACTGTTTAAGCCAATTGAATCCATTTGAATGTTAGAATCTAAATTATAATTAAGAATCAAAATTTACATTCCACATGACTGAACTCTTATTCCATTTGACTTTACAATCATTTCAAATATTAAAGTGCACCTTATTGAGTTTTCATTTCATACCATTTGTATTTTTTCATTATCAATTATCTTTAATAAATCATATTGTTATTGTTAAATGTTGTGGATTTTTTTGTGTCACCTGCTTGTTTCCGTTGGCCTTGCCTATGTGGGACCTGAGTTATTTATGTAAGGGAGGTCACAGTATTTACACTAAATTATATTTCATTCGCATAATTATTAATTCGGCTTTCATTCAAAATTCTAAATTTTAATTAGACCATTAAGACCTCACCACCTACCCTAGAAAACCTACATAACATGGCGCTGCGAACAGTATCACTGCGAACGCAGGATCATTGTATGAGTACAGAAATTTGTAAGGAGTACAGATATTTGTAAGGGATACAAAATTTTGTAAGAGGTACAGTTGTGAAAAGAGTTTATGTATTTATGTGTATCACTGGTGATTATGATTTCTTATTTGATTGCTAAATTAGAATTTTACACCTTGGTTATAGATTAAGATTTTGAGTATTGGTTTATCATAAACAATATGACATTGCAAAATTGATTTAACAATTTTAACAAGTCCAATGTCGACAAGCAGTGACTAAATTATTTGATTGAGTTAATTAGAAATAAGCCGTATGGCACAACAATATTTTAGTTAGCGAACGAAATTGCTCCTTATGATGGATCCACAGATTCACTCGCATTTTTTCAAAAATTAGATGATATAGGTATGGTTATGAATTGGGCTCCTCATGTGAAACTCAATAATGCAAAAATGAAATTCACAGGGTCTACGTTATTCTTCTGTAGAGAAGACAAGGCTATTTAAGGTGTAGAGTATTATGATCAGTTTAAAAGGGTGATTATAGAACGATTCTGTAGGGACAGAAAATAGGAAATTGAAATATTGTTTAGAAATTGTGGCCAAAAAGCAACTGAATCAGTGAGAGAATATGCAACAAGAGTACAGGCTTTGGGAAAAAAAGTAGAATCCACTGTTGAAGGGAATGATGCACAGGCGCAGATTAAAAGAACGTATGCGCGAGAGATAATGGAAGAGCAGATAATAGAAAAATTTATTGATGGATTGCATCCCGGGTTGAGAAGAGTAGTGGTTTTTAGGCGACCAAATATTTTTAAGGAAGCCTTAGAATATGTGCAGGAAGAGGAGGAAGAGAACGGAAGGTTTGAACAGAATAAATGCGCTAATCGATAAGAAGCTGGATGAATATTTAAATGAAAGACAGGAGTAAGAGGTTAAAACGCATTATCGAAAGTATACTAGGAAACGGTGTTATTTCTGTAAACGGATTGGACATGTGGTGAAATTTTGTAAACTCATGAAACGGAAACGTCAATGTTGGTTCTGTAAGAAGTATGGGCACACCCAGTATCATTGTTATAAAAGATCGAATAACAGATACGATCTTGGATGCTGTAAAATACCTGATCATAAAATGCCCACCCTATCGAATTCCATACTCGCAGAGGGGTATCATGAAGGAAATGGTAGATAAATTAATAGAGCATGATGTCGTGGAACCAAGTACAACCGCCTGGACGGCTCCAGCCCTCCTAGTAAAGAAGAAACACGGCTCATATCGCTTTCTAGTGGACTACCGTAAATTAAATCGAGTGATAGTTCCTGATGTTTATCCACTTCCGAACATAACTGAATGTCTTTCTCAGCTAGGAAAAGCAAAATTTTTCAGTGTCCTTGACACCAATCAAGGATACTTCCAGCTCGAAATAAACGTTCGTCAAAAAACAGGATTTTGTACAGTAGAAGGAACTTATCAGTTCAAGAGACTACCCATGGGACAAACAACTCCCCCGCCCTATGGCAGCGAACGGCAAACTTCATTATAAGAGGCCTAACCGACAGAATTCTCAGCTATCTTGACGATTTTTTAGTCTTTAATGAGACTTTTGGTGAACATCTGGAAGGCTTGAAGGCATTATTTGAAAGATTAAGAGAAGCCAACCTGAAACTGAAGCCGAGGATATATCAGTTCCTCCAAGATGAAGTACAGTTTTTGGGTCATGTGGTTTCAGAAAAAGGAATTGCGCCCGATCCATCTAAGATCACAGCAGTAAAGGAGTTTCCTTGTCCAAAAACAGTTAAGGACGTGCAGTCATTTCTAGGATTAGCAAACTACTACAGACACCATGTAAAATCTTTTGGCTCAATTGCTAGACTCCTAAGCAACCTTATCCGGCAAGATATTAAATTTGAATGGACCCCAGAAGTAGAGAACGCTTTTCAAATTTTGAAGCAGAATTTGATTTCAGCACCCATACTGAAGAGTCCGGATTTTTCGCAACCATTCATTGTAGCCACAGACGCAAGCTCCTGTGCCCTAGGTGCAGTACTCTCTCAGAAATTCAACGGAAAAGAACATCCAATAGCGAATGCCATCAGATTATTGAAGAAGAGTGAACGAAACTATTCAGTCGTAGAACGAGAATGTTTGGGAGTAGTATATGCATTGAAGCAATTTAGAATTTATTTGTACGGTAAAAGATTCGTTCTGCAAACCGATCATAAGCCATTGAAGTGGAGTTTTAATTTTAGAGACCCCTCGTCGAAATTGGCGAGGTGGGCATTATCACTAGCCGAATTTCAATTCACCATTGGACATTAATCTGGGACAGCGAATACTAATGCAGATGGCCTATCCGAGCACCGACTTCAGTTCTGGGTGAGTATGAGCCAATAGTTTGCAAGGAAGAGATTGCTCGTGAGCAACGTCTTGAAATCCCTGGAAGGAGATGATGGATTACCTGAAGAATCCTGAAGGGAAAACATCCTCAAGATAGAGAACTTTTTCCTCGATGAAGATGGAGTGTTGTACCATGTAAAGCATTCACAAGATCATAAAGAAACGTGGGATCAATTAGTGCTGCCTAAGAGTCTGAGAAATCAATTCTTATTTCTCCAACACGACCTTCTGACATCTGGACACTTAAAATCAAAACGTATGTGGAGAAAACTTAAGCCTAAGTATTATTGGCCTACGATGAGAGCCAATATTTCGAAATATTGCGCTGAATGTGAGAGCTGCCAGATCTGAGCACAGCGCCCTAAGAGAAAGGAACAACCTCTTCAAAGCTTCCCTCCGATAAAACACCCATTTTTTCGATTAGCTTCAGATATCATCAGACCTTTGACTAAATCAGATGAAGGGTACAAATATATAATTGTTGTAACAGACCACCACACCAGATTTGCAGATGCAGTTCCTCTCAGAGACCAGACCGCCTCTACTGTTGCAAAGGCACTTGTTACATGCATTTTTAATAAGTACGGCATCCCCATTCAACATCATCTTCGCATATAACTCGACCCCCCACTCATCATTAGGAGAGAGTCCGTTTCTGCTCTTTTACGGACGAGAGCCGACATTGCCATTTGATGTGATAACAACACCTCATAAACTACACTATGGGATTGACAACAACTATCAACAGGAAATGGAAGCAAGAATCAAAGATGCATTCAGAATGGTCGAAAGAGTTCGGGAAGAACAGAAAGTAAAAAGAAAGGAATACCATGATAAGAGACATAAGCCTTACACATTTAAGGTTGGAGACCTTGTGTATTTGACTATACCTCAGATTAAAAAGGGACTCGTAAAAAAAGCTCCATCCGACTTATGAAGGTCCATATGAAATTACAGACCAGTATTCTCCAGTGAATTTTGTTATTAAACATATCCAAACAGGAAAAAAGAAGTTGGTGCACGCCAACCGTTTGACGCCTAGAATTGGGGAGACACCCCCAGAAACGACTAGAAGAGTTAGACGTGTTCGAAATCCACCCGCGGACAGATTGGAAACACCCGTCCCAACCACCTATCCAGATGAGGAGATATTTATGCCACCAGTTGTGATACAGAGAGAAGAGGAAATACCACTCAAGTCCCTACCGCACGTGAAGAAGGAAGAGAAGCGAATGAACCGCGACATGGATATGCATTACGAAGTCGTGGAAACATAGGAGGCATTCCCTGGACGCTCCCATCCACTCAAGACCGCAGGACAGTGGAAGAATTGAATCAGCAAAATGCTCCTGAGGTTCCTATACACGTGGAAAGAGCTGAAGAACAGCCAGCGCCAGAGCCAGATAGAGCTCCGGAAGTTACTGCAGTGGAAAAAGCACATGATACACCTAAAATCTATGGAAACGTTAAATCACTGATGAACAACGACGCTATGATGAAATTCCTGAACGTGATGGAAGGTTTCATGCAAGCATAGTGATTGATAGTATAAGCAATTAACCTTTTTCCACAATGCGAGATTTCGCGTGACTTCCGGTAATGGCTGCCTGCATAGTGAAATGAAAGCGAGGCTAGGGCTGCTTGTCGAGGGACTCCCGCTTGTCGATGCGAACTGCCACTGGTTTTGCTTCTGCTTGAATCGAAAATGGGACGTCAGTGTTGTGTACCAGGTTGTTGCAATAATAGTGCAACAAACACAACAAAAAGAAGAGCTGAAGCTTCTGGAAAGCAAATATCCTATCATCGACTACCAAAAGAGAAATTGTTAAGGAAGAAATGGCTTCACAAGATCATGAGAGATCCTGGGAAAAAATTCCATGTACGTAAAATTAGATTGCTAAGATTGTCATTTATATTACACTAAATTATAAATTCCAACTTCTTTGTAGACACAACCGTACACATCTGTTTGTTCAGACCATTTTTCATCGTCAGATTTTAGAAAAACTCTGACTGGAAGGAGAGTTTTGCTAAAGGGTGCATTTCCAAATATTTTTAATTGGAGTAGCTTGCCAAAACAACATCGACGCTTGCAGAAAAGAAAATATCTTTCTCCTCAAAAAAGACCTCTAGGTAAGAATATTTTGCACGACTTTAATGTTTCATGCTGATAAACTCTTCGTTGGGAATGGTGTTTGCATAAATTTGGAATCAGATTAAAAACCAGATTACAATGTATATTTAAATGAGCTGTTAAATTTGTAGGTGACATGACTGAAATTCCTTTTACTGCACCACCACATATGGATCATGATTATCTAAGTTTATCAACTGTCATTTGCAATGCTGAAGCTTGTGGTGATATTAATGAAAAGCGATTGTCAGAAACTGAGGAATAAGACATAAATGAAAATCAAGAGGAAAACTGTGAAAAAATTATCGAAGAGTATGATGAGACGATAAAGGATTCATGTAATGATTCTGAAAACAGACTGGATAATGAGAGTGAGGTAAATCAGTTAAAAGCAAAAGTGTCAGTTTTACACGTGCAAATAACAAACCAAAACTTTCTCATCTCAAAATTAATGAAGTTGCAATTTAATTTACAAAACATTATCAGTAATGACATGTTAACTACACAATTTACTGGTTTTACAACTGGAAAGAGCTTATCCTTATTTATACAGCAAATAACTGCAGCAAAAAGAGAGATAAACTATATGAAAAAACATAAAAATGAGCGATATACTTTTGACATTTTAGATGAAAGTGAACAGTTATTTATTTGTCTGGTACGTTTACGAGTTGGCTTATTATTATTTGATTTGGCAAATAGATATGGGATATCTGTAACTAGTGTTACAAGGATAGTCACTGCATGGATTAACCATTTATATATTTTATTGGGTAGCTTGCCAATTTGGCCTGATAAAGAAACAGTAAGAGCAACAATGCCAGCTGCATTTAAGGAGTTGTACCCAAAAACAAGAATTATATAGGATTGCACTGAAATTTATGTGCAGAGACCCAGCTCCATGGTACTGCAAACTCAAGTATATTCAAATTACAAATGTGATTACACATACAAAGGACTAGTTGGTATCAGTCCTAGAGGTGGCATCACATTCATTTCAAGTTTGTTCACAGGAAACATTTCTGATAAGCAAATCATGTTGAAAAGTGGGTTACTTAATATCCTAGAAAAGGAGGATGAAGTTATGGCTGATAAGGGTTTTTTGGTAGAGAAGGAGTTAAGCAAAATTGGTGTTTCCCTTAATGTTCCATTTTTCTTAGGGGGAAATAAACAGTTTACTTATAGTGATGCAATGGAAATCAAAAAAATTGCCCGCTTAAGAGCGCATTTGAAAGGGCAATTAGACGTATTAGGGAGTTCCACATATTTGATCGGCCAATGTCAGGATCAGTCAATCAAATATGGATTATTTGCTGCTTATTGATAAATTTCCAAGGGTGTTTAAATTCAGATTTGTGATTTTATTTATTACTTATTAATACAAATTGTTTTGCGGTTACATTTTTGTCAATCTTTATATTTTTCACAATTCAACAAATTGCAGGTAAAAAATAATTCAAAAAATAAATATCTAATGAATCCTTAGCATTTTTAAAGAAGTCATTATCTTAGTGAATTTTTTCAACATGTAAAGATTCATTGAAATGTACAATAAATATACACCATGCTAAACCACAAACACCTGTTTTATTATTTGATAATAGTAATTGTGATTTTTTCTTAATAAATAACCATTGCTGGTTTTCTGTAAACACTTAATCTCGTCCAAATATGTTTTTGTTGAACATTTCACCTCTAAGAGCCCATATGGTGGATTTTCAGCAGGATCAAAAATTAGGTACAAAGCCAAATTTGGCTGATACGTTTTCAAAGTTTGTGCTTAGCATGTACACTATATTATCACAAATATCCGGACACATGCACGTTTGCGCTCTAGCCACGATTTCATGGAAATCAATAGGGCGTTGCACATCCCTTTGATCGGCCTCGGTGGCTCAGCGGTTGCGTGGTCGCCTCTGATGCCCGAGTACGCGGGTTCGATCCCGGCCGAGGACGACGAGGATTTTTCAGGGGGAAATCCTGAGATCACGCACTTCCTTCGGAAGGGAAGTAAAGCCGTTGGTCCCGTGTAGTCGTTTGCTGGCTGCACATTAAAGAACCCTTGCGAGGCAAAATTTGCGGCACCTATAACGCCGTCCTGAAATAACCATAGCAGTTGAAAAGGACGTTAATACCAAACAAACCAAACCAAATCATCCCTTTGCCCGAATCACAGCTTCCACCCTTCGGGGAAGACTTTCCACCAAATGTTGGTAGGTACTTTCGGGAATGTTCCTCCATCCTCCCGTAGAGTGAGAATCAGTTCAGGTACAGAAGTTGGCCGATGTGATCTGGCCCGCAAGCATCTTTCCAATTCATCCCACAGACTCTCTATAGGATTGAGGTCGGGACTTTGTGCCGGCCAACCCATTTCTTCGACCCCTGAGTCCGCAAACCACTGCTGTACACGCCTCGCTTTGTGGCACGGAGCATTGTCGTGTTGGTAGAGAAATGTCCCATTTCCGAAAAATTGCCACAACGTTGGAAGTGCACAGTTGTCCAAAACATTCAGATAACGGCCGGAGTTCGTGATTCCTTGCACAGGAACGAGCTGGCCCAGTCCGTACCATGAAAATGAGCCCCACACCATGACTCCTCCTCCGAACTTGACTGTGGGCTCTGTGCACTCAGGTAAGAAGCGTTCTCCAGGAATGCGCCAAACCCAAACTCGTCCATCGGATTGCCAGAGTGTGTAGCGAGATTCGTCTGTCCACATTACACGTTTCCATTGGTCCATTGTCCAGTTTCTGTGGGCTTTGCACCACTCCAGACGTCGCTTGGCGTTGACCCTGCTGATGTGGGGCTTGTGGGCAGCAGCGCGGCCATGGAATCCCATCGTGTGCAGTTCCCGACGAATTGTCATGGTACTGGCATCATTTGCAGTGGCGTTTCGAAACTCTGTGGCAATTTTTTCCGCCGAGGACTTCCGGTTGCTGCGGGTGACACGACAAAGCACTCGACGGTCTCTGTCCGTTAGTTTCTTGGGTCTACCGGTTCGTTGTTGAACTGTTGTTGATCCCCGGGTCTTCCATTTCATAATGACATCGCCTACTGTTGACTTGGGTATCTGAAGAAGGCTGGAAATGTCACGCACGGACTTGCCGCATAGGTGACATCCAACGATGGTTCCACGTTGGAACTCACTGAGCTCTGCCGAACGACCCATTCTTGCCAATGTCCAAGCAGAGTTGTGTCTGAAGGTGTGGAAAGCTATTTAAATGATGTGCAAGTCATTATCATGTGACATTGGGCCAATCGATGATCTGTGAGGGGTGTCCGGATATTTTTGATCATATAGTGTATTTTAAATCAACATGCTCATTTTATAACTCCTCCACTAACTTTGTAAGATGTTGATTGCCGTAATGGTCAAGGTTTAAAGGGATTCTTAACTTGGATACTATTCCAGGTCCGATTGCAGATATTGGATCTTTCACTTGAATACTTTGTACAAGCTTGGGTGAAAGTGATGCTCTATTGCGAGGTTTGTGCCATGCTTGAGACAATGATGTGCAGCTAGCGGTAGAAGGAAATTTTTTCAGCTCTAAAGTTTTGCAATGTGCAATTTGATATAATAGTGCAGCAAGATGATTACAGAATCCCTGGCCTGCAACACAGGAGCAGTGAAATTGATGTGGGACAGGGAAGGTTGAGCGCAAGAATGAAATCTACAGAGAATGAGAAATAGAGTGGTTAAATATATATCTTAGCATGCTATATATGTAAATCCACATATAAAAGGAATATACAGTCAACCCTTTTTAAGCAGATGGCATCTGGATCAGTCAGGCAGTATCCACTTAATTTAAAATATATGGATAGAAAATGGGATCTTAAATTTTCCATCCACTTAAGAGAGATTGAACTGCAATACCTATAATCAGTAATTAACTTTTAATCTACAATGTTTTAAGGGTATAGGCCATAACACAAATTGTTAATTTGACAAGTAACAGTGATTTAAAAAGTAACACTCGCAAACCTGTAAAGCATGGGGCTTGTCGTTTTTTCTCATGCTTCTGTAACATTGGCAACGACATGTTATCATTGTATCATCCGCACTTACTGTAATAAAAATGTATCAGTAACAAAAAAGGGTTGTGTATGTGAATAATTAAGACTGCTAAAAATATCTACCTGAGCAATCGTGTATGTACGATTCCGCGAAAAATTTGTAACCTTTTTTAAGTGTTCCCCCTGGAGCATTTGATAAATTATTAACAATTTTTGTGACCTCAGATTTCGGAAATGGTGGGATATTTCCTAAGCATTTTGTAAAATTTAACGTTTGTGTCGCTGGTAAACTGCTCATGCTGTTGTTTGCTTGTCTGTTCACTTCGCAGTATGAATTATGTATAACTCGCAGCCGCTGGCAGCCCTGGCCTCGTTTTCATACAAATGTGGAGGCAGCCATTAGTCTCACGACTCTCGCGTGGAAAAAAGCTAATACTGTGGGAAGTACGGGTCTAAGTAAACGAAATTTAGCATTAGTGTCGGCTTGATATTCCACTGTATTGAAAGAGGCAATGTTAGTTTCTGATTTTCTCGTATCCATTCTTAACAATTTTATGACACACCCTAAATCTAACTTAAATTAAGATATGTACCTGTATTATGGGCTAAAGAGAAGCTCAGGCGTTGAAATTGGCAAATTAGATGTTTTCTTTCTTAGTGAGTGACTCACCTGGTTACCTTTCATATTGACATTGACTGACAGTTAGTAATATTATTTAATCTCAGTATAACATTGGTAAATAGAAAGTACGATTTTAAGAAATCTTGGCAATTAGAAATTTATTGGTTTTATTATTATGTGAATAAATATCCTCAATCCAGTAAAATTAAGCTGCGCTGCTACACTTTCTTATAAACAAGATGTGTTGCTGCAGTGAGGGGCATTCCATTGCACCCCCCCCCCCCAACCTCGTTTATCCAAAGAAAAAAGATGACTCTCAGCTCTAGTATTACATTTGAACAGTCATCATAGTATTTTAATCATCCATATTATTATTATTAACCTAAGCAAACACAGTGTAATTCATATTTTAACTGAGAATATTTAATTGGTCGAGACCATGATATAACATTACTAAATTCAAACCAAACAATCTGAATTTAGGAAAAACAAACTTTATCCACGCTTAGAAATTTGAACATGAATATTGTTAAGAATTTGATACGGATTATTACACAAATTGTTACATCCACATATTGAAACTGGCCAAGACTGGAAATTAATTAGCTGATTACAGATGTCACTTCCAATGGAAGAAACCGCCTATGAAGGAGAGTTTGATCTGACCAGCTGAGTGACCTGATAAGTCAACAGATGACGTCACCACCCCCCGCACATCCACCGGAATCCAGTGACCTTGGTGAACACAGGGGCTAAGGTCAAAAACCCTCACCGGTGAGAGAATGATGACGTAATTTCTCACTGGGCTAACCGTCTTTTCTCGGTGAGGACGGTGAGACTAACCGGTCAGGCATAGCAGCACTAACTGGCGTTTCTGACCGCGTTAAAATGACGTCACAGTTTTCTCACCGGGATTTCTGACCGACATAGCGCTAACTCTTCTCACCGGTTAGAGTTTTTGACCTTAGCCAGGGAGAAGACGCCTGACCGTAAAAGAAACCGGAAGTGAGAGCGACGCAGGAACTTTATTAATAAATAGACAAGTGACCAGGTATATATCTACTTTTGTTGCGATGTCGAACTATTTAGACGAACAATGGAGTGATTATTGCGTGAACAATGTGCGTGAAACTCTTATTTTTGAGTGTTCTAAAAGATTAACTTTTTATTGGCAGTCGTCAGCCCTCTAGCGGCCAATGACTCAAGCTTCCAATATGGCCGCCGAATGGGGGAAGGTACCGAGAGTTACAATGGCTTCTAGCACAATTTGGAAGAGCAAAAAGTGCTGTTGTGTGTTCGGGTGTAATTCGCGCACGGTTGCAGGTGAAATAAGCTTGCATTATTTTCCTAAATGTCGACGTATACAAAAAGAGTGGAGTATAAAACTTTTGATCGGGAAAAAAATCAGTAGAAACATGTGCGTTTGCAGCAAGCACTTCCAGGAGACAGATTTCATCCCTCATCCTCCAATTATACATATAAAATTAACTTTATTCAAAATATAAAATACTGGTATTACAATAATTAGCGCGCTCTCATTAACATCTATTGATTAAGGCATTGAGCCACTCAAACGACGCCTAAAAAAGGATGCAGTTCCTACTAAAAATTTACCAACACGTCCATTTGACAAACCAGGGCCTGATGTTGAAAGCGCCCGTTCAAAGCGTGCAAAATTACGATTAAAACGGTTCGAAAATTTACACAATGAGGATGAAGACCATGACGATGACGCAACAGGTAAGTATGCCCTAAATTTTCTGGAGATTTGACTCTGTATATAGCTATTGAATTATTCGTTTTTATGAAGACACGAAAACTGACTGCGAGGAAAAACAGCGAGCCTGCCAGAAAGAAGATAGCAGTACTGAAGCAGCTGTTTGTGTTACTAGATATAGAGTTGACCAAAGAGCTGCTGCTGAAGCCTTAATTGAACTACGTAATTCAACAAGTCATAGCTATTTCTGCGAGTTCACTAGCCCAAGCAGTGATCACTGTTCAGGTATCATCACGTTAGATATATTATCGCTATTGAAATGTTCAACATATCTATAGCATCTTTTTCTTTTGCAGATACATTCCCTCTCCAAAATACACTTCTTGAAATGCTTAACAACAGTACAGCGTTGTTTGCTTTTACAGGCTTGATATCATTTCAATTATTGGATTCTATAGAGAGCACCATTAAGAGCATTTCTAGTAGCAATGCAAATTCAATTTTACCATTAAGGCATCGCATTATCCTAACTTTATGCAAATTGAAGCTGGATTTATCGTACCGATGTTTAGCTGTTTTGTTTAAAATATCAGAAAGCACAAGTGGCAGATATTTTAAAGAAATGATCAGCATATTAGCTTGTATTTTAAAAACAGCTGTTTATTTTCCAACAAAAACAGAAATTTTACAAAACATGCCAATTGCTTTCAATAAATTTCCTAATGTGCGCATCATTCTTGACTGCACAGAATTTACGATTGAAAAGCCTAATTGTTTAAACTGTCGCATAAACACCTATTCACATTACAAAGGAACAAATACAGTTAAACTTTTGGTGGGTGTTTCTCCAGCAGGTTTAATTACCTTCGTTAGTAAAGTATTTGCTGGCAGAGTGTCAGATAAAGTTATAACTGAACGTTCTGGCGTTATAGAAATGCTTACACCATTTGAGGATGCCGTAATGGTTGACAAAGGATTTCATATTGATACACTCTGCCAGTCAAAGAATATTGACTTGATTCGCCCTGCATTTTTACGGAAATCAAGCCAACTTTCAAGGGAAGACTCCTTAAGCACAAAACAAATTGCGTGCGCTCGAGTGCATGTTGAGAGAGCAATCCAAAGAATGAAAGTTTTTCAAATATTATGGCGTCCAAGATATCAGGTTGCTCATAAAGTTCTGTCGTTTTTTTTGCTGTCGAAATATCAGACCAAAAATGAAACCAGTGCAATTTATTCAATCCAAAATATATTCACCCCCACTTTCTACAACCTTCTCCCATCTATTTACAAGCTTTCGGATTCCCGCTTCGAAAAACTCTTGTGGCTTGGATGCAAAGAAGTCCGACACCCCCTTTGTGACAGCTTCCTCGTTGGCAAACGTCCGACCTTGCAGAAAGTTTTGGAGGGATCTGAAAAGTTGAAAATCGGATGGAGCAAGATCTGGAGAATATGGGGGATGCTCCACAACTTCCCAGTTCAGTTCAGCAATCTCGGTCAAGCTTGTTGCGTTCACTGAGTGTGTGTGGCACCCACTTGCTGTAAGATGACACCAGTCCAAGTTGATGTAGGGCCTTAGCAATGGATGTATGGGCCACCCCAAAGTGCAGACCAAGTTCTGGAGTGGTTACCTGAGGGTTTTGCGTCACCATGTCCTGCAGTTTGTCCCTATCCACAACAGATGGCTGACCACTCCGAGGTTCATCCAGAGACAAATGAAAGAAAGAGATTGACAGTGCCCTATTCATTTCGCTGAGCGCTACTGGTGCCAGCGGAAGTGCAGCATTCGCCATGTTACGATTGGCAAAAACCTTAGGCGGCATATATTCTCACTGTAATTTCAGCTGTTTTTGTAGATGATTTCTGGAAATATTAGTAAGCATAACCTGTTTTCTGATTTGTATTAACTAATGATAACGTATACTTTTAATGACTCCAAATAGCTGATTCAATGCCTAACGAATTTTTAAAAGACAAATATTTTAAAATTTCAAATTAAAAGAAAAAAAAA
>JAHWFO010049641.1:51532-73192 GCA_023313115.1 Rhysida immarginata
TTATTGAGTTTTCATTTCATACCATTTGTATTTTTTCATTATCAATTGTCTTTAATAAATCATATTGTTATTGTTAAATGTTGTGGATTTTTTTGTGTCACCTGCTTGTTTCCGTTGGCCTTGCCTATGTGGGACGAGTTATTATGTAAGGGAGGTCACAGTATTTACACTAAATTATATTTCATTCGCATAATTATTAATTCGGCTTTCATTCAAAATTCTAATTCTAATTAGACCATTAAGACCTCACCCCCTACCCCAAAAACTTTGCATCCTAGAGCAGAGTAGAAGTTGTATCAACAGATTGTTGGAATTGCAGAGAAAACAGACACAAACTATCATGTGCAACCACTACCACCAAAGTAGGGAATTGCCTTCGTCGAAGTTACTGTTGCCATATATTTCCACATAAAGATCGGGAAATTTAGCAGGACATGAATATAATAGACGATGTAGATTAAGCAGTCTCCTTCGAGGAGGCAAAGAAATACACGGCTCTTCCTTCAGCTCCCTAACAACAGTTACGACGATTAGAGAATTCTTCAATTACTGTGGATAACGACATAATCAATAAGACGAGAACCTCTTGTCCACAACTGGATTTTATTCCGCATATACGTATTTCGAACTCTTTGAGTTCATTATTTTGGCATTGAATAATGAACTCAAAGAGTTCGAAATACGTATATGCGGAATAAAATCCAGTTGTGGACAAGAGGTTCTCGTCTTATTGAGTTACGACGATTGACGAAAATTTGTGGTTTCTTATACAATCCACAGTTTTATTCTGATTTTGATGAAATTTTGCACACTTGATCTTCAAAGCAAGAGAAGGTCAATGTCCACATCAGATTTCGAAAAATTAGTAATTACCGATACCCCTTATGATGGGAGGGCATACAAATTAAAAATAAGGATGAGTTTGTAACAATGCATAGAATTCCTGTTGCTCGGGTTTTTCTTAGAATTCATAGTTCTTAGAACTTAACATTTTCTTGAACATCTTTAAAATGACCACTAATTGGAGATAATGGATGTCACCTCGTTTAGGTGAGTGAATTGCGAGGTGCCATTCCGAAAGATAAACGACGTCAACTACAGAGAGCCACTGCCGTGAGAGAATGGCAGATCACGTGAGGTGGCATCCTGCCTAGAGAAGAGAAGACGTAGCCGCTCTAACCATCCTGACCCCGTTGGTGAAAGTCGACGAGTCCGAGGAGCGAACAGCGAGGTAGCTCCGCGATTCATCGACCAATAGCCGGGTACTGAATATGCGAGCAGCCTCGGCCGTATGCCTCGCCAAATTTGCCTCGCGAGGCAGCCTCGGTTTCAAGGAAACTGCGCAAACGTTTGTCTCGCGAGGCAAGCGTGAGCCACAAGTCGGCCGAGCATTTTATTACTCTCAGTTCAGATCGCACATACGGATAGCTGTTGCAGCGTCTGCGTTTATATTAGTTCATCTTGTAAAGAAAAAGAAGTAAAAAATCTATGAATACAAATTGCAACATGGGAACAAATTATTTGAAGAAATGTGTTTTGATGATGAAGAAAAAAATTTTTATATGGATGTCTGAGACTGAATTTGAAACACTCTATTCTCTTGTAAATGCCAAAATACTTAAAAATGTCACAAATTTTATTACTCTCAGTCAATTTCCTGGCTTATACTTCGCCATGCGTCTTCCCTTAACCCTCTATTTGTATATTCTACGCACTGTGAATCCCAAAGTCTATTAAAAGAACCATATAATTCGATGAGCCGACGAGGCAAGATAGAACCGTCTTGAGTGCGCGAGGCATTCGTTCCGAGGCGCCTTTGAGCATCGACAAAAACCGACTCGACATGGCTCGGGCCAGGCATGTCCTGACCGGCCGAGCATCTCCTTCGAGAGGCTGCTCGCTCAGTCAGTACCCGGCTAATGGGGTATGCAAACGAGGGAGCGAATGAAACGGAATAAAAAGAGAAAATCCAAGGTTGGAAAATAATTTGCTTGGTGGTGAAAAGGCCTCTCGCTCCTTCCCGCCCGATGTTTGCTATGGAATGAACCATGGACATGGACCCGGTAAGAAGACATTAATTATTGAATTAAATGAATTTGCTTGCAATTTTCCGAAGGAGAAGATGGTCCGAAATCCCAAGACAATTAAGGATGATTCGATGTTAAAGGCGAAGTCGATGAGAACGAGACAACGCTACGGCGACAGGATTTTTCACGCACGTAATTATCGGCCCCGACCGACAAGAAGTTTCTCGAAGGTTCCTCGTCCGACAAAAAAGCCGAAATCATCGTCCGCGTCGCAGGATATCTCCACGTTGGTAACGAGACTAAATTCACGAGGTTCAACGAAGGAAAATTATCAAAGGAAAAAGGCCAGTAGCTCTTTTGACATTTCATTCAAATTAGTGAATAGTGAAGCAATTGCTGCTGAGCTATTCAAGGCCCATGCTATAAATGACTGTAAGTTTTATGGACATTAATATTAGTGATGCTTATTCGTATTCTCAAAAGGAATTAAGCAACGATGCAATGAACCCGCTCGAAGGGAATACTTACCAGTGGAATCGGGCGAACTCCTCCTCAAAGTCTCCATTCATAAAAGTTTTATAAAAAAATATTCTGATGATATTATAATTTTTTAAATTGGTTAATTTTGGAAGTGGTTTAAAATTTTGATTTATAAACAAATTTAAAAGTATTAACAACTTTGGAGTTTATACTTTTAATTTACATTTTTGAAGTTGATGACTTTTATAAAATTTAATAAATTTCAATTCACATTTGCATCTTCAAGCCACATAATGATTTGGGTAAGCAGGGCTTCGAAAATATGTGAAAAAGTGTGTAAAACTGTGAGTATTGACAGAGGTGATCAGAATGAACATTTTCTTTTAATACAATGTGGGGTCGCAAGTACATTATTCAGGAGCTATAACATTTTATGTCATGAGAATAATACGGTTTCGTGTACATCTTGTGTGTCCTCTGGTTTTGACGCCAACCAAAGGAGAAAACAAAACCTGTAAACATTACGTACAATAACGACGCCAATCCAAAGCAAATGTACGAAGTGACGGCCATCTGTGGTGGGACATAGCTGACATCGCCGACTTAAGGATTCTCGCACCCGGTGGAACATGTCTGGAGTATCTTTGTTGGTTGGTTTGTTTGGTATTAGCGTCCTTTTCAACTGCCATGTTCATTTCAGGACGGCGCGCCGTTATAGGGGCCGCAAATTTTGCCTCGCAAGGGTTCTTTAACGTGCATCCGGCAAGCGACTACACGGGACCTACGGCTTTACTTCCCTTCCGAAGGAAGTGCGTGATCTCAGGATTTTCCCCCTGAAGAAATCCCCGTTGCCCTCGGCCGGGGTCGAACCCGCTTCCTCGGGCATCAGAGGCGATCACGCAACTATTGAGCCACCAAGGCCGATCTGGAGTATCTTGAATGGCACTAGCAGCAACAGCAATTCGTCCTACAAGATCATGCGCTGTGTCCACAGGTGTTTTATACACTAGGCTCTGAAGATGACCCCATGCAAAAAAATCAAGTGGGTTGAGGTCAGGTGAGCGAGCTGGTCAGGCTACAGGCCCACCTCGCCCAATCCATCGTTCTGGGAAGGCGGTATTTAGACTGTCGTGCACTGTCCGAGCGAAGTGCGCTGGAGCTCCATTATGTATGTGCCACATGTTTTGTCGAACATCCAGAGGGATATTATCAAAGGGCTCGGAGAGAGTTTCCTGCAGAAACCGATTGTAATTCTCGCCTGTCAGGTGGTTAGGCATGATGTACGGGCCCAGTAGATGATTTTCAATGACGCCAGCCCACATGTCCAAATTGAAGCGATGCTGATACCCGCGAGTTCGTTTTGCATGAGGATTAATGTCTGCCCAGTACGCACCCTCACGAGTGAAAATAGCTTCATCAGTAAACAGTTCGTGTTTGGACCAGTCAGGAACACGAGCTTTCTGCTGCAGGAACCATGTGGCAAAGTCAACACGAGGTGAAAATCTGTAAGATACAAAGCCTGCACCTTTTGACATCGGAAAGGGTGCAACAGCCTTCTACAAACACTCTTCCACACAGTCGTTTGACTAGTTCCAGTAGCAGCGGAAACTGCTCGAGTGCTCGTCGATGGCTTGGCTTCAAAACGCTGCAACGCATCTTCCTTCAAGTCGTCTGTACGAACATATGGAGGTCGGCCTGATGTAGGCTTACGAACGTCCACAGTCGATACGCTGGTGAAGGTGGGCGAACATGCCTCTTCCTGGAATCCTGCGATTTGGAAAGCGCTCTTGATAGAGTCTTTGAGCAACATTATCCCTTCCACGTGCTTCTCTCTAAATCATATGCATATCCGCAAGTTCTCTCCAACTGTAATGTTCCATTTTCCGCTGGTGATTAGCAGCGATCTCAGTGCAGTAACTGTAGCAATGCACGTGCAATAAACAGTGTAATCGTCCGCAGGAACGTGATAATTCAACCAATATATATAAAACGTGATAGCTCCTAAACAATGTACTTGCGACCCTACATTGTATTAAAAGAAAATGTTCATTCTGGTCACCTCTGTCATTGCTTACAGTTATACACACTTATTCAGAATCACCTTGTATAGAATCTGATCATAAAAATTTGAAAATATATATATATATATATAATTAATTTTATTCTTCAAATAAAAGATACACAGTGAAGCGATTACATGTATAACACAAAGAAACCCACATCACTGGCGGCTCTTGGCTGAGACGAGCCTTAACCAAAGGCCTAGGCATCAGACAAGTATTGACGAATAATCGAAGCAGTCCCAAGAATTGCTGTTTTTTGCAATTCAGCTACTGTAAGAGTTGTAATTCCAGTTCGGGTGAAAAAGTCCATAAATTTTGGTGAAATAGTGCCAAGTGCGCCAATAAAAATAGGCAGCACTGAAACTTTTTTGTTCCACAGTCGGGCAGTTTCTATCGCCAGATCCCTGTATTTGTCTATCTTTTCGTGCTCTTTTTCCCGTACTCTGCAGTCCCCAGGGATAGCTATATCAATTAATGTAGCTCGTTGTTGCTCAATTACTGTAATATCCGGTGTATTAGCTGTTATATGTTTATCCGTTTGGATCCGAAAATCCCATAAGATTTTAACCTGGCCATTGTCCAAAACCTTTTCTACTATATGCTGCCAGGACTTATCACCAGTCGGAAAACCATATTTCTTGCAAAGTGTCCAATGCACCTTTCGGGCTACATCATCATGTCTCTTCTTGTATTCAGTATGGGCAATAACTGAACACTCACATATTAAATGATTAATAGTTTCTTCACGACTATTACAGAGACGGCAAAAAGCATTAGTGCTAGTATGTTGAATCTTAGCTTGCATTACATTTGTCTGAAGAGCCTGCTCCTGTGCAGCAAAGAGCAGACTCTCAGTCTCTTTACGCAGAGTGCCATTTTTTAACCAAATCCAAGTAAGTTCTCTATTGTGCTTTTCATCAATTCCTTTGAAATAGGCCCCACGCAGGGGCTTATTCTTCCAACTCTCCAAGCGATTCCTATAGGCGTCTTTCTTATATTCAATTTTACTTCTAGTAGCTCGTATACAATTTTCTATTTTTACCGCTTTTAACAATTTACTAATGTATTCATGGAGGCTACATTCTTCTTCCTCCACTGTTTGTTGTACTTGTAATAAACCACGTCCTCCAATATTACGCGGCAAATATAAGCCTATCGATATCACTCTTCGGATGCAATGAATGATATATAGTCAAAAGTTTCCGTGTTTTCTTATCTAATTCGGCTCTTGTCCAATTGACAATATTTGCTGGATATCTAATTAAAGGGAGAGCCCACGTATTTATTGCACGAATTGTATTCCCAGCATTTAATTTTGATTTAAGGATCTTTCTGACCCTTTTTAAATATTCAGTTCTGGTCACATTTTTGACCCTATCATGCAGGATATTATCCATTTCTAATATGCCCAGGTATTTATATGGGTTCTTTTTATTTAATGATCGTATGATGTTTCCATTCGCTAACTCGATTCCTTCCATTCTTTGTACCTTCCCACGTTGCAGTGATAACACCGCACACTTTTCCAATCCAAAATTCATATTGATATCCTTACTAAAAATTCGCACTGTATTTAGCAATGATTCTAACTCATTCAAACTTTTGGCATATAATTTTAAATCGTCCATATACAACAAATGATTGACTTTGCCCGCATGCATAGAAATGTGATATCCAAGTCCAGTTTTATTAAGAATTGTAGTCAAAGGTATTAAGGCGATATTAAACAACAAGGGAGATAATGAATCTCCCTGGAAAATACCACGTCTTATTTTCACCTGACCTATTTCTTTATTATTCGACCAAAGGGTAGTTGACCACTGCCTCATGTTGCTTTCTACTAACTTTCTGATATTATCACTTATTCCATAAATTTCTAAACACTAATCCATGAGTGCGGCAGTGAATCAAAAGCGTTTTTGTAATCTATCCATGCCATGTTCAGATTTGTTTGGCGTCGTTTACAATTTTTCAGTATCATTTTGTCAATCAGCAATTGATCTTTTGTGCCTCTTGACCTCTTAAAATTCCCTTTCTGCTCGATTGGATATTGAGCATCTATAGTTAAATGATTATAAATTGTTGTAGCTAAGATTTTCGTAAATAATTTAAATGTTGTTGGGAGGCATGTAATTGGACGAAAATTACTAGGCTTATTATCTTTATCAAGGTCCTTCTTAATGAGAAAAGTACGCCCACTCGTAAGAAAATCCTCCGTTATAGAACTATTAAGCATTTTATTGAACTGTACTGCAATACGATAGTGTAAACTTGTTAAATATTTAAGCCAGAACCCATGAAATTCGTCTGGCCCTGGTGCACTCCAGTTCTTTACTGTTTTGACGTGTTTTTGAACCATTGCCTCCATCACCACAATATTCTTCTTTTTCCTATCAATGTCTTTAATCCAAGGGGCGTCCTCATTATGCTTAACTGGAATCTCCCATATAGTCTTCCAAAATTCAAGAGTCTCCTTTTTATCTGGTCCGTCATTATGTTGTTGTTTTTGTCCATCTAATGATTTGTAAAAATTTCTTTGATTTCTAACAAATTGTAGATTCTGTGTAAATTCCTTAATTTTTGCATCATATCGTTGTATCTTTGCAGCATTTGCAATAACTCTTTCCTTGAGTTCTTCAATTACAGTGGGAATCGCTTTTTGCACCAGATCATGTCTTTTATAAAGACTTTGCTTCACTCTAACATTTTTCAATTTGCTATCTTTTAGCGATTTTAAGCAGCTAATATCTGATCTCAATTTGTTGATTTTCCTTTCAAGTCGTATTCTCCATTTTGGAAGACCTCTAGGTTTTTGCTTCTTCGATATCTTGTATCCTAATTCCAGTGTTGCACTGTACATCAACTGATTAATTTCTTTCAATGAAGCTGTTGGAATTGTACTAATAACTTCATTAATGTCAGCCAGTAGCCGTCTAACTCGCTCATTTCGTATTTGTCGTAAAGGGGGTAATCTCAACCGATCAGTTTCTTCACTCATATGATTTACAATTCGCTCTTTCAGCAATCGTTGTTCATCCGTTAGCCTATACTGATCGTCAGTCTGGACATTTTCTTGAATTGTACTCTGCATATTCTCATCTTCAGAATTGTCTAACTGTTCCGATATACTCACACTTCGTGTCACAAAGTTTAGCGACATGTTCGGGCTCCGATATTATTAACCGATCCGATCAGTTAAATAATAATGTCGGAGTTCGAATTGCGCCACAAGGTGGCGGCTCGAGTCGTAACTGCGCGAGCTTAGATTGTGAGCTCTCTTGTGGAGTAAAAGGAGCGCGGAAGTGGCGGAAACGGCGCGTTGGCATGCGCAAGACGAATACGGCGAGGCGGGAAACAAGGATTGAGGAGAGTGACCGTGGGATTGAAAGGAGAAGGTTGCCTGAGCAGAACTTAGACGCTATTTCAAGTCTTGATAACATTGAGACTAATGGAAACCCGTCATATGCGTTGAAGGGACAGCCACGAATGAAAATTCCTACGGAGAGAGAAAGCATTTCTCTCGCAGCTAAGACATGTGCGTCGGATACTGAGTCATGCGAAACTTTTTCTCATAACGATGTTTTCAAAGTTTTAGCATTAGGAAGCCCCGACTCGGATTCAACGACTGAACACGAACTTTCACCAGTCCTCCAGCCCACCAACTGTGCAGCTAGCAGCCACATCAGCGAGCCCGACTTCAGAGTGAAGCAATTAGGACTCGGCTGGAAAAAGTCTTGTCCGTTCGCCATTTTTCACAGGTCGAGTCTGCTCCATTTGTCAGTCAGCACTTTAGTCGTCGTGGAAGGGTTGCCACGCTGGAATAATGTAGAAGAGTTAATCCCAGCCGGAAACAATAATCAAGACCAGGACCAAAAGTGGACCGGAGTCTTTCCCTGGACGATTGCCGCCTACATACAGGAGAGTCTCGGCGCCTTCTTCCCACTCGACAGGTAAGCCATGTTTTCTATCCTTTTTGACTGGCTCTGTCAGGTCACGCAATGTCTCTCATAATTGTCCCGCCTGCCGTTAAAGGAAAAATTCTATGCGCGCCAATTGTGAGATTATTCCAGTCCTTTGCGTTTAGGTTTATATGAAGTATAGAAAATTTTTCGTAAAAGGAAAAAAAAAATACAATTTTCCCATTTCCTGGGCAGCGCAATTATGAGGGTTACTTTGTTCATTGTTTATTGGTTCAGTGAAGTTAATTAGGCTTAGGCTTATTTTGCATTTGGTCTTATATCGTCAACGGTTGTAAACTGTGTATTTTTTTTTTCTCGTTGATAGATTCCCTGTGGGATCGTTCCAGGCATCAAACGCTAAGCGTGAACGCTCTCTGTGTTGCGTTCAGTATAGCCATTAATCCTTTAGTTAAACCTCATTGGAAGCAAGATTCTATAGGCGGAAGGCAACGTCGGTTTGGCAAACGAATAGCATTCCACTCCGCGGCTCTTCCCATTAAGATTTTGCACCAGAAACCGAATATTGTAGTGACGCAATACTTCGGCAGTTTTTGTGTGTGCTTTGGCACATTTTGTGAGTTTCTGCGCTTATGCGGAGGTCACGTATGAATGTACTCAATTTTAAATATCATATTTAACTTTAATTACATTCTTTTTTTGTGTGATTGTACATTCAATCATTATTTGATAATAAATTACTTTATTTAATAGTTATTACCTAAAGTTATGCTCTGTGTCTTTGTTTATTATTAACTTTATATATTTTTCCACTGCGCTCATAACTTTTGCGTGACACTTTGGCTCCCATATTCTTCAGTCTCCTTGACTTCTTAATTCTTGTATTTCCAACTCTGAAAATAATTTTGTTCGCATAATCATATGTCTTTGTTGCATTATTCTAGGTTCAGAAATATTAATATTAGGATTTCTTTCAGTCCAAATATTCATCATTCTTATTTGATACCCTCTTTCAGAGGGGTTAGACATAAAATAACATGTAATAACTTCTCGATTTTCATCAATTGTCCACTTCTTCCGTATTTTATTCCTACCAAATGTTTGGGCAGCTGGACCTGCCTCTTCCTGTAGCCCATTTATCGCCCGATGCCCAGGTTGCTCAGCATCGAACGCAGCCGTTGTTGACCCGAGCCGCGACTGATCCGGTATAGGATTACTCTTCTTTTTTCTAATCAGAATTGATGGTAGTAGGAGACTCTTAGTTTTCCCCCCGGAGCTGAAACCTGTCTGCCTTGGGTGACCCTTCTGGTAATATACACTACCGACAGCATAGCTTCCAGCATAGTTTTCCCCCCAGTCTCCCATCATAACACGTGTTCACTTGTGAGTACTAACTAGCACTTGTTACAATTTTGACTGTGTAACTCAGAAACTTCTCGTTGGAATTCAATCAAATTTTAAAGGTATACACAGTCTTATGTACTCTGTTATTCTTCCAAATTTCATTAATCTAGGCTTTACAGAATCTGAGTTATTAACTTGTTGATCTTGGCGGCGGCATTTTTATATCTGTTCATATCTCAGTTATCGTTCATATTTGAACCCATGTTCATAGGACGTTTTGTGTTTATCTTAACCTCTATAATACCCCCTTTAAGTATTTTACATTCGATGTAAATCACCCTGTAGTTTTGTTTTTATTACAAAATGGTACATAATTAAAAAAAACACGTCTCTTATCATTTTACTATAAGATTAATAAATTATGTAAAAAATTTTTATAATTTTTCTAAATTTTATTTAATGTTGACATCAGTTTGTTTCTTTCTTCCTTTTGTTCTTCTCATAGTTTTTCCATATTGTCACGTTCAAACCTGATCAGTGAAGGTAAACAATTGACACGGGACACAGTTGTAATAGTAGGAAAAATAAAAGACGGTTTAATCAAACATAATTGTGCTGTACACTAAAAAAGCTAGCGTAAAGCGTAGCTGATCGGAGAAAGGGATAGAACCCTTCTGGGTTACAGCCAGGACCCGAAGGGATGGTACAAAATAATAAATTATATAATTATGGATAAAGAACGCTTTAACCAATAACCTAACTCAGTAACATAAGTTAACTCCCTTTTCCAAATATATATATAGAGATAACTAATCTCTCTAGCAAGGAGATGGAGGAAATATCCTCCGTACAGATTTAATTCAAAGAGGGATAATTATGACCCTCGAGAAAGCCGGCAAAGAAATTGTAAGCTGGCTTACCGCTTTCGCACAAAAATAAAAGATAAAGCCCACACGGGCACTTGCTTGGACCAGGGTAACGTAATGGAAGGTCTGCTCCTTTCATCAGACTGTTTCACATACGGTATCCTGGAATCTTGCCACTGTAATAACAGAAAACGGCGACGACAAAGCGTTTAGTAACAGGTTGACTTATAACCTATAGGACATAAAGAAATATTAAGCATTAGATATGACCTCATGGCCCTTAATCTCATTGAACTAAAAAGTAACTTGAACTTTGAGAAATAAAGCTACTTGGTAATTATTGGCTAGGTATTGCAATGATATACCGCTCCCAAATCTTCATATATATATGTAGGCAGATAAGCCCCGGGCATTACATGTAGTAATAAGCCCTGTTCTACAACCGCGCTATCACGGCCGGTATCACTCGCATTTACGCGACATATGTTCCTCTGGACAGTTACAATGGTCAAAGACCTTAAACCTAACGCAGCCAAAACCGAAGCGCATGATAAGCTGCTCAAGCTAAGCTGGTATAATACTGTACGCCGAGTACATGAGAATGAATAAGAAGGATACTCACAATTTAGGCCTGCGACGCTAATTTGCTCGTTCGCTCGTTCTACCTGCACTTCTTTAACAGGGGAAACGCTCGTAGAAGAATGGCCACCTCCTGAACTAGTAGAATATGGCTCGCTGTTGTCCACCTTCGCTCTCACGACGGCAATAGAGGCTGCGGGGTCCTCAGCATTCGCACGCGACGCTAAATTCAAATGCGGCCGCTCCTGTCGATGCTCCTCGCGTTACGAGCACGCCTTCGCACTTTTCAAACGCTTAGAAGCTCGTACTCGATGCCTATTTCGCACACGCTTCGCTCTCCTCACAAACCCAGCTTCAGGCTTTAAATTTAGCGGGCCATTTGTGGACGAGGTGCCTTGTTCGCCTACGTCCTTCCCGCTCGCACACTCGGAGGCTACTGCTCTAGAAAACTCCTTTGACTTCCGCCAGGTGACTTCCTTTTTCCTCCCCTTTCTCTTCCTCTTGCTCTTCCTTGTCTCCTGCCTCGCAATCGTACCAATAGATGGCGCCACCAGCAAATCTTGTAATCAGGCTCAAAACGTGACACATATCTTCCCTGCTATCAGACACAACTGAAGTATGTCATCTGTTCATCCTTTTTGCCCTTTTGGGACCACCAGATGCTGGAGTTGATGATGGCTCCGGACTGGATCTGGAGCTAGAGGTACTAGCACTGACAGTGACATCGAAGTCACCTGATGAAGAGGGCTCACTGATTGCCTGTGCAGCAGGGCCTATCACTGCAATAGATTTAGCACTTGGACAAGTCGCTACAGGCTCAAATTCAGGGCTGTTGCCAAGAAGTTCTACCATTGCAGCATAAATTTACAGATTGGCTGTTATGTTCTTTTACACTTTTGTAAGTCTTTTTAGCTCTCTCCACCGAATGTCCACTTGTTCTGGAGTGACGGTGAATTCGTTAGCAGGCAATTTGGCTGCAATTAATCGCCAAACCTGTTTAAAATATTATATTATAATATAATATAATATAGGGGGAGGCCTGTACACAACTGTGAAGTTAAGCTACATCATGCACGGCTAGTCACTGGATGGGTGACCATCTTCACCACCCCTGGCTGCTGCGACCATCATACAGCAGTCGTGAATCCAAGTCCATTTAGGGACCCAACTCGTCGGCCTCTGGCCATACAGGCCCTGGATGGACGTATTGGATCCAGATTCGTAAAATAAAAAATAAATAAAAAATAATATAATATAGCGTTTATATAAATTACTATATATGAACTTTAAGAAGTCTAAACGTATTCCACTGCTCACGTAAGACAACGGCTCACTTTCATGCATTGATCTATATCTATCCTCCTTATTTTTCAGACCTAATTTAGCCTAGAGGGTATTCCCAGATATACACTATATGATCAAAAATATCCGGACACCCCTCACAGATCATCGATTGGCCCAATGTCACATGATAATGACTTGCACATCATTTAAATAGCTTCCCACACCTTCAGACACAACTCTGCTTGGACACTGGCAAGAATGGGTCGTTCGGCAGAGCTCAGTGAGTTCCAACGTGGAACCATCGTTGGATGTCACCTATGCGGCAAGTCCGTGCGTGACATTTCCAGCCTTCTTCAGATACCCAAGTCAACAGTAGGCGATGTCATTATGCAATGGAAGACCCGGGGATCAACAACAGTTCAACAACGAACCGGTAGACCCAAGAAACTAACGGACAGAGACCGTCGAGCAACCGGAAGTCCTCGGCGGAAAAAATTGCAGAAACGCCTCTGCAAATGATGCCAGTACCATGACAATTCGTCGGGAACTCACACGATGGGATTCCATGGCCGTGCTGCTGCCCACAAGCCCCACATCAACAGGGTCAACGCCAAGCGACGTCTGGAGTGGTGCAAAGCCCACAGAAACTGGACAATGGACCAATGGAATCGTGTAATGTGGACAGACGAATCTCGTTACACACTCTGGCAATCCGATGGACGAGTTTGGCTTTGGCGCATACCTGGAGAACGCTTCTTACCTGAGTGCACAGAGCCCACAGTCAAGTTCGGAGGAGGAGGAGTCATGGTGGGGGGCTCATTTTCATGGTACGGGCTGGGCCAGCTCGTTCCTGTGCAAGGAATCATGAACTCCGACCGTTATCTGAATTTTTTTGGACAACTGTGCACTGCCAACGTTGTGGCAATTTTTCGGAAACGGGCCATTTCTCTACCAACACGACAATGCTCCGTGCCACAAAGCGAGGCGTGTACAGCAGTGGTTTGCGGACTCAGGGGTCGAAGAAATGGGTTGGCCGGCACAAAGTCCCGACCTCAATCCTATAGAGAGTCTGTGGGATGAATTGGAAAGATGCTTGCGGGCCAGATCACATCGGCCAACTTCTGTACCTGAACTGATTCTCTCTCTTCGGGAGGAATGGAGGAAGATTCCGGAAAGCACCTACCAACATTTGGTGGAAAGTCTTCCCCGAAGGGTGGAAGCTGTGATTCGGGCAAAGGGATGTGCAACGCCCTATTGATTTCCATGAAATCGTAGCTAGAGCGCAAACGTGTCATGTGTCCGGATATTTGTGATCATATAGTGTACATGGTAGTGATCACTTCCTGATTAGTATTTCCCTGAGTTCTTGTTCTTTTTCCAACCCTCTACCACGTTCGAAATTGCATAAAGCAGACTGGCAGCCCTTCCAATCCTACCTACAGTTTGAGAATAAAAACATCCTTTCTATCTGGAGCTTAGGCTGTAGAGGGTTTTATTTCCCGCATCCTCCATACGGCAGAACAATCAATTTCTTCTTAAATTTAGACCCTTTTCCATGAAAATTTCAATGCCATGGTAGATTGAAGAATGTGCCCTAGCGGTTCGAGAAAGTAAGAGAGCTTTCCGCATTTTTTCCGCACAACTCACTCTTAAGAATCTTCTCATTTACAAGCAAATAAGGGCCAGTTGTAAAGTTATCATTTCCACAAATAAGAAACTTAGTTAGAGGAATTATATTCCCTCCATTAATAAGAAGACTCCTCTTCAAACTATTTGGAACATGCTTCGGAAAATAAATAAGAAACGACTCCCGGAAAACTCCCTTCTCTCATTCAAAATGGTCATACGTACTTTGACCCGAATGAGGTAGCTAATATCTCGGAAGAACATTTGCTGAGGTTTCGCAAATAAAAAATTACTTAGACTCCTTTCAAAGACGAAAATATATCGAAGAATCGCATGCTATAAATTTTAAATCCTGAAACCTCGAAAATTATAATCTTCCGTTTTCTTTGCATAATGCTCTTAGTTGCTCCAGTGATTCTGCTCGAGGCCCAAATGTAATTTTATACTCTTTCCTGCAACATCTCACGCAGGAAGCTTATACTCGCCTTCTTTCGTTGTATAACTACATCTGGTCCTTTGCTTCCAAAGTTGAGAGATTCCAACTTTATGGAGAGAGTAAATTGTTATTGCTATTCCAAAACCGAATAAAGACCTCTCTTGCCCTTCAAACTATCGACCACTTGCACTAACTAGCTACCTGTGCAAAGTCTTGTAAAGGATGGTCGCCATCCGACTTATTTGGTACCTGGAAAAGATCACTGCTTTCTAGGTTTCCGTGCGGTTTCCGCAAATCTCGCTCAACTGTTGATCACCTTCGGTTGGAGCATGAGATAAATTTCGCACAGAGACATAGACAACTTGTTGTAGAGGTTTTCTTCGACCTGAAAATATCCTACGACACAACTTGGAGGGTATCAGGTCAGTTCGTCGAGCGTCAATTCGTCGAACGTCATTTCGTCGACTGTGTCGGTTGGTCGGGTGGTTAGTTCGTCGGACGTCAATTAGTCGAACGTCAATTCGTCGAGGTGTCGGTTGGTGGGGTGGTCAATTTGTCGGAGACAAATTCGTCGGGTGTATCAGTTGGTCGAGATAGTAAATTAATGATCGGAAAAAATTTCTTTACAAAAATTTTTTTTGATATTAATTTAATTACTTGAAAGGTAAACAATAAATGCCGTTACTGTTAAAAACCAGTATTCAAATACAGCTTTTGTAAACAACGTGATATAGCGGCTAAAATGAATTGTAACAACTATAAACGTGATCTTGTTGACAAGGGGTCTGGATATTTGCCCCAAACTGTTTATACCGCTTCAGTATCCTTCATTTTCAGAATGAAATTAATAACTGTATTAAATTAATTATCGGACAAATTGAGCACATACAGGAAATTTAATTTTTATTAAGTAAAAATTAAATAATAATATAAATATTAAGCTCCTTGAGTTTTTATATCCTTTGGCTGATTTCCCAAATTTAACACAAAATTTCACGTTGAGGGGAATGGTTTTCAAGCTCCCATCAAAGAAGCAGTGAATTTGGACAATTGGACAATTGGACCGTTTGAATGAATCTATCATCTAGAAATGCTCAGGGCTTATTAATTGTAAGGGAGTTGTATTCCATCATGTATAATACTTTTATATATAAAGCTCTTAATAACCTTTTATTAACATCTCTATCTCACTTTCATTTTTTCCTCAGTTTCTACCCCGTTTTTATGTCTCCTTAGCTTCGCCTCTGATTAGACGCAATTATAAAATAATTTTCATTATTTACAATGATCATTTAATAAAAATATTTTGTTCAGGTTCTTTGGATTGGAGGAAATTAAACTAATTACATAGGCATTTGTTAACATTGCAGAAATTGGAGTTAACAAAATAGTAAAAGAACGGAAGAATAACTTCTTCAAGTGGATAGGTATAGTTTATAAAAAAAAAATTGCTTTTTAACCACAACAATTTGATAGTGAAATTGTTGTGGTCAAAGAGCAAATCTGTTTCTTTGTAAAAGAAATTGGTGTCGTTATGAATATGTGCATATGCTAGTCTGCGAATATGTGGATATCAAGTTGGCACAAAGAGCCCAACGTGAAATTTTGTGTTAAACTTGGTAAATCGGCCACAGGATATTAAATGTTTTGGCAAGCTCATGGAGCTTAATATTTATGTTATCATTTAATTTTTACTTAATAAAAATAAAATTTCCTGTATGTACTCAATTTGTCCGAAAATTAATTTTACACAGCTATTGATTTCATTCTGCAAATGAAGGATACTGAAACGGTATAAGCAATTTGGGGCGAATGTCCGGAGCGTTGAGTCAACGCGAACTCGAAAGCTTATATTCTCCAAAACATTGCACAGGACAGAGGGAAGATGTCCTGAAAGGCCGTATTTCCGAAAAAGGTATGCTATTCCATATCCCCAAGTTCGTTACGTGTCAATTTTTTGGAGAATAGAAGCTTTCGAGTTCGCGTTGACTCAACGCTCTCAGACCTTCTTACGCAATATGTGTCCCACAGAAGTGTTCTGAGTCCATTCCTTTTCCTCATTGCTATTAATGAGGCTTGTTCACAACTTCCCTCTACTGTGAACTATTCCTTGTATGTTGACGACATCGCCATTTACTGTCGAGGGTCCTCAATGTTCTATATTGAGCGTTAACTGCAACTAGTCATCAACAAAATTGTTCCTGGAGTAAATTAGTAGGCCTTAAATTTTCACCCCCAAAAAACAATGTCCGTCCACTTTTGTTTTTTGAGAAGTCTACATCCAGGCCCGGACCTTACTCTTTATGGATCCCCTAACTCAGTGGTGGACTCCCATAAATTCCTGGCTTTGACCTTTGAGAAAAAATTATCATGGCTCCTATATCTTCGTAATCTAAAATTGAGATGCTTACAAGCCATGAATGTTTTGCGCTCGATTTCTGCTACCAAATGGGGCGCTGATAGGCAGATGCTCTTATTCCTATACGGCTCCCTAGTTAGTTCTAAATTAGACTATGGAAGCATTGTGGTAAGCTTCAGCTGCAAAGAGTACTTTGAAGCTGCTAGATCTCGTCCAAAATCTAAGCTAAGAAATGCCACAGGAGCTTTCCGAGCAAGTTTGGTAGAGAGCCTTTATTTTGACCTGGACCCTCGTTATGGTTTAGAAGAGCCAAATTCCTCCTGAAGTATGCTCTTCGTGTACATGGCGAAAGTCTGCATCCAGCATTTGCCTGTTTTTATTTGATATAACTGGGATCCGCCTCATCATAAGCATCAACAATTTGTTCCAAAATCTTCTGGAGAGCCTGAACCTCTCATTTTTAGCCATGCATAGCCGAGAAGTTAGTAGTGTTCCTCAGTGGATCCTTCCCCAAACAGTTATTATAACTTGTTCGCTGGAAAGACGCCGAGTTTTATAGAAGCCGAAATCTGGGCACTTTTTAAGGATTTTTTAGAAACCCTTCCAGAAGATTTTCATATATAATGGGTGATTATAATTAAAGTGACACCATTTAGACCCTTCTAGCGGCCGTTCTAAGATTTTGACGAAACGTGAGATATATGGTATACAGATCATGGGGAAGATAATTTTGAAATAAAAAAAATTAGGTCACATTTTGACCGCTACGTCAAAATATGGTACATGAATAATAGAGCCGTGCAATGTATTCGATGTCAACAATATCGTGCAATGATTGAGGAACGTATCTCTTTCGACATCGAACCACTTTACCGTAGCATACCACTGGCCAAAGCCATTGATACGTTAGCAGATACGATGTGCGACAATGAATGGCGTTTAGGTGGTGTAAGAGACGTGATACGTATTGTAAAACACATCGTATATAATAACGTGTTTATGTTCAACCATAATTGGTACAAAATGACTGATGGAACTTCCATGGGGAGCAGTATCAGCCCCTTTATTGCCAATATCTTCCAATATTAGAAGACTAGAAAACCGCACCCTATCTGAATTCTTTATTTCCCAAGAGTCTGGTTTCGATATGTTGATGTTGTCTTCGCCATAGTTCCCGCAAAAGAGGTCTAGCAACTCCACGATAATCTGAACAACCTATGCCCCAACATCAACTTCACCTCGGTAAGAGAAATCAACGGCAGCATACTCTTCCTTGACTTGAAGATAACTAAACCAAAGGACTTCTCTTTCTTTCTCCGTCTCCTTCTTTCTTTCCACCCTCTTGAAACTCCCGGCTCCTTCTGTCCTCCTCTCGATGATACGTTGTCTGATCTCTCTCTCTCACGCCCTTTCTCCACTTGAAACCTCCATTCCAAAATATTTTTGTTTTCTGTCGGCGCTGGTATGGCGTTTGTGACAGTCTAGCTGATGTATGCTTTGTTATCGGTTGTTTTCAACTGTCTGTCGCCCGAGCGAAGGGACTGCTTACTCTGTCACCTTTCCACTATCTCTCAGTAGTCTGCTAACTGTCCAAAAAATCCAGTTACTGATCATTTGTAAAGAATTTCAAGAAAATGTTAAGTTCTAAGACCATCAATTCTAAGAAAAGCCCAAATAAGAGGAATTCTACTATTGTTACAAATCAGTTTTTTTTATAATTGGTAAAAGTGGAATGAATCTTCATTACATGTCTTAACGTTATTGAGTTTTAAATTTCGAGCTGCGTGCATCCATTGACCAATTCTGATACAGAGGCCAGAAATGGAAGTTCCCGGTTCAAGAACGTTAATGAACCTTATTTATATTGCACAATCTTTGACTTGGAGTGACCTTCCTCCTTCAGCAGAGGCACCCGACAGTGCCCGGGATAATCACAGTTTTAAGTAAAGAGAACAACTCGAAGTAGTTAATCCTTCTCTGACCAATACTCATTCATTTCCTCTTGGAAACGAACTTTATATCATTGCGTCATCATCACATCGGTTTAAAACATAGACATTCACACAGATTATAGTCAAAATGTGTTGGGAAATTTTTAGAAAATGTTGGATTTGTTATGCTACCAAATAAGCTAAGTGATATTCTCGACGTTTCTTGGATACTTTTTTATGAAATTTTGAATATGAACATACAGTAAAAATGAACATATGAAAGAGCTAAGATTTAATACAGTAAAAATTCATAATGAAAAATCGAAAAATATTTTAAATGCTCCCGATTAATACTTTGCCGGCTTAGAGGAGGTCCCACACGTTATTAGGTGCTATCCCTTGACTTTTGGCATATGAGTGTACAAGAATATTGTTAGGATCTGATTTTGTCACGATAAGTCGGCGTGACAACTCCTTAGAGGGCGAATCGCGTATATTATCTACTACTGTCTGAAGAGAAACTCCTGCAGCCAGTTTCCCTGCAATTTTTGTTTTTTTCATTTTGATTAAGACCCAGATGTCCTGTCAAAAGTATGACCATAGCAGGGTTTGAAATTAACGATTGCCTCGTTGCCGGAAACTACCAAAAAATCCATTTGGCAATCTGATTATCACTGCTGATTGGCAAGCGGCATGATGATTCATTCTCGCAAACAATCTGTTACTGCTGGTCAGTGATGGGTTAATCTCTAACTGGGCCCGAGAAATAAATTTCCTCAGGCCTTATTTTACGGGGCATGTAGAAATAAATATTGAAAAAAATCAAAGATAAATTTATCGCCAGGGCCTTTTGTAAGACAATTGAGCCCCCTTTTCACTCACAGATTCAAGTCAATTGTCTTATTGTCTATTTTTAATTCGTGACTCCTGCGGGTTGTCCGAGAGTATGATCGTCGACTTCCAGTGGAAACGATCCCAACAGAATTTCTCGGAAGGTGTTGGTCACCAGTCGGGGAATCATTGCGGAAGTAACGTTTCAAAGTTCCAGTGGCGACCCGCACGTGAAAATTGACAATTATGGCAAATATCCACCAGCAAATATTGTGATTTGTAGTACTCTACAAAAGCAGTAATGACAGGTTTAATGATACAACTGTAAAAGTAACTGGAAATATTAGGTTTGTGCAAAATTAATGGCAGATTGCATTTTGTAGATGTAGGTGAGTCGGTATGCAAATTATTTTTCGACTAATACAGCCACGTGACACATCGTTTTAAAGCTGTAGTTCTTCTCTTTAATCTTATGCTAAAAACTTGTTCAAACGCCTTAAGTTGTGAAAGATTAGATCAATTTTGCAAATGCTGTCTACACAAGAGATACGTATCATTTCACAAAGGTTGAGTCAAAAGTAATGGCCGATTACCGCGCAAACTTTTAAATGGGCACCAGACAGGAACCACTCATTCCTAATCTTCAAAGTAGAGTCCATCATGCTCGATGGTCTTCATCCAATGATCAGCCAGTTGGCGGATGCCCTCGCGAAATCACTCCTCCGGTTTCTGGGCGAAAAAAGTCTTCAACCTCACTGACATTGGCGAAATGCCGTCTATGCAGGAAGTGCGCCATGGACCGGAATTGATGGTAATCGGAAGGTGCCAGGACGGGGCTATAAGCTGGATGTGGCAGATCCCAGAGGTTTTCCAGCAGTTGACTATACACCTTCCCCGTTGTTGTGTTTGCGCGGGTGTCAGCTCTTGGGGCACAACTCGGCAGCTCCTGTTGACCTTTCCCATGGCGTGCAGATGTCCAACCACACTCGATTGTGATGTCCTGGTGTCCGCCGCTAGTCCACGGGTGGTACTGCCCGGGTTGGCTTCCACTTGTTGCTGTAGGGGCTGCGTCATCCACTTATTTGGGTCTTACGCTCCTCGGCGCTTCTACCAGGCCCATGTCTCCAGACAAAAAACGGGAAAACCACCGTCGTGCTATCTGTTCACTGGTCACACCCTGACCTTCCACCCTGCAAATTTCGGCGGCTACTGCTCGCGCACTGATCCCCTTTTTCCAATAGTGACAAAGGAACCTGCGTATCACCAATGTTTCTGCCATATTTTTATACTGGCTGACGCAGGTAGGAGGGGGGGGGGGTAGGGAATTTCGTTTGTGGAGGGGGTAGAATGCGAACGTTACGCTTGTGTAACGTTTTAAATTGAAGAGCTTTATTGTCTTTAAACGTTAACTTTTAGAACTTTAGCTTAAATTTGATATTTTTAAAGCATCAGAAAGAAACTACTGAAATCAGCTTAATCTTTTGATTTAAGTACAAGAATTATAAATCCGACTAAATAAAATAGCTATTCTCACAACATGAGTGAGATTAAAATTAAGAAAGAGATATCATTAAAGAGAGTATAGTGGATTTTAAAACCTAAACATCATTTAGATTACATTGCGTTGTGTTATTTTTTTTATAAAAAGACATAAAAGCTAAGAAAAACTTTTTATGATAAAACAAAGCTAAATAAAGTTGTATGCAATTAAAGTGCGTTTGCGGACAAGAAAACATGGACAACAGGCATTCTAAAAGAATTAAATTTTTTAATCATCAATATCTTGAAGGAAAAACCTTCATTAGAAACATATTTATAAATATTTATCCCCATAAGATTAATGAAAGTAAGTTACAAGCAGAAGGCACAATTGTATGTTAATCAGGAAAAAAAATTTGTTTAAAACCATTTTACTTT
>JAHWFO010049641.1:73592-97747 GCA_023313115.1 Rhysida immarginata
TACTTTTTAGTATGAATTGTTGTCTTTGTCGTTGTATGCAGTATTGTCTCGTAATGTGTTCGTCTTGTTTTTCGTTTGTTAGATAGAGGTTGTTGTTTTATTATTATTACGTTTGTTGTTTTTTTTTTCTTTCGATTCCAACTGAGCCGAGCAGACGCATTGCTACAATGGTGCAGGGAGAACCCTGTTTCATTTTTTTTTTTCGTATGCCTAGCTGGCGAAGTTGGAGCGTGTAAGATCGATATTAACTGTGCATTAGTTTGTAAAAAGGTTATTAAGTAATCAGTAAAATGTTTTTGAACGTTTTTCGGAATGATGAGCGCCAAGTTCAAGATTTGGAATGCCGGGGGAAAACGGAAGGATGGAACGCCTTTGCGATCAGCTAAGTGGAACTAGGATGCAATCAAGCCCGAGAAATAAGTATATGCACATTCTGGTGAATCGTTTTTTGAAAAATAAGTAAAGAGCAAGTGTTGATGACGTCGAATTTGGTGAGTGACATTTTCCCTATAATAACGCTGCAAGTGTAACGTTTTGCGTCGGGAGAGAACAGTATTTTCCCCGGTGCGCACAAACCTCCCATCGTCGGCATCGACGGGAAGTCAGACTCTCGTTTATTGAGAAGCAAACGTGCATAGTGGCAGATTATTGTGTAATAGAACAGTGCATAGTTTATAGTATCTGGTGAAAGTAGTTTAAGTCGCTGCAAATGGAAAACTTGTTAATGCTTGCCATTTGCGCACACGTTCATGCCTGAGTGTGACGATGCACGAGGGAGTAACGCTCTGCTGAGGGGGAAACGAACGAGCGCCAATTGCTCTTGCCACCGCTCCGTAGCAGCGCAACGCTTGAAGCGCTTTGTGTTGAGATTGGCTGCTCACCATAGGCAGTTGGGAGAGAGGTATTTGTGTTCGCCAAGAGGAGTTACGGTACCTCCCCCCCCCCTCCTTTATTTGTAGTAAAAAGGAGGTGCGTGCGCGGGAAGCGTACATTCAGGTTTTGGAATTTCGGGGACACAAAGCCGTTTTCTCAGACGGACGTCAGCGGGTAAAATGTGTATTCAACTGAATGCGTATACCTTCCCAACTGAATGCGTATTCAGGCCCTCTGTTGCAATGTCTGAGCACACACAGGGATGGTGTGTGTGACAGGTTTATTAAGTTTTATGCATGCCAGTATGTAAAGACATGCTAAGTAAATTTAGGAAGGGGCCCCTGATTAACGTTTAGCACTATTTAGTTAAGTGAGGTTATTGCTGTACTTTTTGTAGTGATTAATAAAGATATGCTAGTGAATTGGACAACAGTCTCAGAGTCAATCTCACGTTTTTGGTCCCAAACCCTAGCACCACACCCACACACTGCATTTATTGAGTATGTGTGGAACCATCATTCATTGTGGGGGTGGGGACGCTACACTGGCGCCCGAACAGGGACCAAAAATCCGGAATTTCCGGATTAGTGAGGTTGACCTGAGTCCGCGTTCGTTTGTAGACTTTCGTTGTGCAACTGTTAGTAGGTGTGTTGTGTTGTCATGGCCGTCATTGGTGGAAGAGCGGGTGTGTATGGAAGAGTTTGTCTTGTAGTCAACTGGCACTAATATTTGTGGGCGTTGAGGCACAGTGAAGATGGGCGTTTCGAGTAGGGGAAGGCCAGGTTCGCCAACAAGTATTATTGTTTAGAAAGGGGATGGAGAGGGCAGTAGTACCTATCGAGCGGTGCCCGCCTATCCCGGGGCTGCAAGTGGGAGCCATATCAGCTCAGCGGAAGGCAATTATCGAAACAATATATGATATCGCTAACAAAGTGATCGGGGTGCGTGGTGTTCGTGACTACATCGCAGAGTACGAAGTTGACAAGACGCACCCGGTGTTCATTCGCTAGTATAGAATTCCCCCACATTTACCTGGAGGCATACAGAATTCAAACAGGCCGGGATCATCGAGGCCAGTGTGAGCCCATGGAACTCTCCGGTCCACGTAGTTCCAAAAAAAACGGGGAGGTCAGAATCACCCTTGACCTGTGGAGGGTGAATCTGCGTACGACCCCCGTGGATTTCCCAGCCCCTGTCATAAAAGACATCCTGGAGGAGTTCAGGGGGCATAAGCACTTCACAGTGCTCGACCATAATAACGGCTATTATCAAATACCGTTGGCCGAGTCACTGAGGGAGTGCTATTCCTTCCAGTCATCAAGGGGCAAATACCAACTCATCCGGCTGCCCCGGGGTGGGAGGAATTCCTCCCACCTCTTTCAGCAATACGTGGTGACGGCTCTGAAGGGAAGGGTGGGGGAAAACGTTCATGTGTTCCTGGATGATATTTTAATATCAACAGCAACGTTCCAGGAGCATGTGGACGTGCTACAGTGGATACTGGGGAGGTTTAGGGCACAGGGCCTAGTGGATAAGCCAGCTAAGTGCCAGTTCTGCACCCCCAGTTTACACAACCTGGGACACATTATCACTTCAGAAGGGTCCAACCTGACCCAGATAATGTGGCAGCAATCCAATGCATAATTGAACCCAGGAGTGCATGCAAGGTTCGTAGTTTCGTGGGATCTGTGAATTTTTACCACCCTTTTATCCCAGAGCTATTACGGATCTTGGTCCCAATATCGGAACTCACGAAAAAAGGTTGGAGCGCCGCCTGTACAGAAGCATTTTTGAAAATCAAGGCAATACTGAGCAGTGAGCCCCTTCTTGTCGCCCCCCCCCCCCAATTATGAACAGGAATTTGTACTTTCCACAGACGCATCAGCTAATGCTGTGGAAGGAGTCCTGCAACAAGAGGTGGAAGGGCAGTTAAGGCCAATCGCCTTCTTTAATAAGAAGCTTCAAGGGGGGGAAATAAACTACTCGGTTACAGAGAAGGAGGCTCTAGCCATTGTCCTCGCAGCTGGGCATTTTAGCACATCATTCTGGGACATCCCACCACCGTTATGACTGACCACCAGCCTCTAGCTTTCATCCAGCGCATGTGCAACACTAATCAGCGTGTGCTGAGATGGGCGCTAGAGCTGGAAGAGTATGGATTCTCATATCAATATGTGACGAGAAAACAGAATGCTGTGGCCGATATGCTGTCGCGGCAGTGTTGTTCAATAATAGCCAAGCTCTCTGCCCCGGTAACATGGGAAGAGATTCGGGAAGCCCAGCGGGAGGATGGGTGGGTCCAGGAGGTAGTACAGCTACTGAAGGCGGGTAACGAGATCCACTATGCTGGTGGACAAAGCGGCATTGAAAGCGGGGCTTGTTGTGTTGCGGAAAAACGTTGGGAACACCGTGAACGAGGGCAAGTGTGTGCCCCCAGCCTCTACGGACCAAATGCATAGCTTGGTATCATGATGGCCTTCTGGGTGGGCATAGAGGTATTAGTGTCACGTTGAAAACACTGCGACAGAAGTGGTTCTGGGTTGGTATGAAGAAGGACGTGGCACATAAGATTCAGTTCTGCAAGGTCTGTCAGAAGACTAAAGCTAATATAGCACACGCAACTTTTCAAGAAGGCATCAGTGCGAAGTTTCCCTTCCAAACAGTGGCGATCGACGTGGTGGGCCTGGTTCGTTGAAGCTGAGGCACTGGCACAAGCCTTCACTAAGAAGATAGTGTGTCGTTACGGGGTGCCTCTGCAGGTAACCAGCGACCAGGGAACCAACTTTGCCCCGTCGGTGTTTGGTGCGCTATGTGAGGATTTGCAAATTACTCACAAACTAACCACGGCGTGCCGGGCAACGTCCAACGGGATCGCAGAGCGATGTAATAAGTCGCTCTGCGATATCATGTCGGCGTTGTGCCATGAACACCCCGAACGGTGGGACGAAGTGCTTGAGTTCGCACTATATGCTCTGCGATCGTCCCAACACGAGTCACTCGAGGAAAGCCCCGCATACCAGGTGTACTCTTTTGATCCGGGGACGCCCGTCAACTGCCACTGTGAGGACAGAGTCCATCCGGATGAACAACTCGGAGCGTTTCAATACCGTTCCCGCTTGGTGGAAAAAATGCTGCATGTTCGAGATAGGGTCCGTGAGGTCGACCTCGAAAACACCGTGATAAACGAAATTGGGGTCGTCACTCGAGAGAGATGCTGTTAGGGAGTAAGGTGTGGTTACTGAGGAAGGAAGGGCAGAAGAGAAAATTCAGCGCGAAATTCGTTGGCCCATTTCGCGTGTTGCATCGGGTCAATGAAGTCGATTAAGAAATTGAGGACTGTCGTAAGCATTCACGGAGTGTGGTTCACATTGACAGACTGAAACTTTGCCGGCTGGAAGATGACAAAAAACAGGACAGACTTCTATGCAACCGCAGGGTATGAAGCCGGGATGGGGAGGATGAAGAGGAAGATGAAGAAGAGGATAATGAATGGGTGGTTCCTACGCGTGCACGTTGAGGGGTTTTGCCGCACGATGATGAGCTGCTACCTGAGGGGATAGATTCGCAAAGGGAAGAGTTGCATGAAGTGGGAGGCGAGGACAGCAGAAGTGCTGAAGTGGGACAGGAACAAATAGGAGAGCCCCCAAACGGTGAACACGAGCAAGACGGTCATCGAGAAATGCCTGTTGCCCCTGTTGCATTGAGGAGGCGCCCTCGCCCGGATTATTTGGCACTCCACAAGGGAAAGAGGTGAAACCGGGTTCTGTGACTTAGAATGGTAGGTTTTATGGATGTTTGAATAGGTATTATGTAAACCAGTATTTAGTTTTTCTTGTTGTATTTCGTGTAGTTTGTAATGTCATGTGAGTTATGAATTTTGTAGGAAGAGGAAAAATGTCGTGTGAATGTATCTGCAGTGCGAGATATTATGAAATGAATATTGAAGGTATCTATTTGTTTTGTGCTGAAAGACAGTTGTTTTGTGCTCGAGCTTAATCCTGTGGGGTACGCTCTAGGCCTTTCGTCGGGCGTATGTGATGTTCCAGTTAGATGTTAATCACGTGTGTCCGACGAGAGGGGAGGAGTAAGGAATTTCGTTTGTGGAGAGGGTAGGACGCGATCGTTACGCTTGCAAACGAGCCGCTGTTCTACGTTGTAAATATTATAATTTTTCGTTGTGGAAATAAAAGGTTATTGTAATGGGAAAATCGGTCTTTTTGTGCGTCGCGTGTGTGTTGAGAAGAGTGTTTGTTGTTCGTTTCGAGTGACTGTTATAATGGTTGATGAAAAGCGTGATTACTTTTTAGTATGAATTGTTGTCTTTGTCGTTGTATGCAGTATTGTTTCGTAATGTGTTCGTCTTGTTTTTCTTTTGTTAGAAAGAGGTTGTTGTTTTATTATTATTACGTTTGTTGTTGTTTTTTTCCCTTCGATTCCATCTGCGCCGAGCGGACTCATCGCTGTTATGGCGCGGGGAGAACCCGTTTCGTTTTTTTTTTTCGAATGCCTAGCCGGCGAAGTTGGAGCATGTAAGATCGATACTAACTCTGCATTAGTTTGTAAAAAGGTTATTAAGTAACCAGTAAAATGTTTTTGAACGTTTTTCGAAATAATGAGCGCCAAGTTCAAGATGTGGCAATCAGCCTTTGCGATCAGCTAGGTGACTGTTTGGTGGTCTGCAACCGGACTCATTCATCACAGTTTCCTGAATCGGGGTGAAACCATTACTGCGCAGTCATATTATTTAACAAATCGACAACATGCACCAGAACTACAGCAACGACCAGCATCAGTCAATGGCAAAGATTCCGTCTTCCTTCTGGCACAGTGCAGGTTGTGACAGGGGATTGTCAATGAAGGAAGTAATTAAAAATGGTGGGAGCTGCAAATTACAATTTCCTGTGCTTACTGGTTTCATGTGACTAATGCTAAAAACTGACGATATCATAAATATTAACCCTGATGCTGTGAATTTATGGTTTAACGTTGGCATTCGGTGCGAAAGGCCCTTTACCAATCCCTGTTAAGAAAAAACGAGAAGGCCTGAAGCTGATGTTGTACAAAGCGAGACTGAAGGTGCCGGAGGCATTAGTGAAACAAGGGAGCCAGAAGGGACTCAGACTCTGAATAGTGCCAGTGATTGCTTAGATTCATTGTAGTAAATTTGCATAAGATAATAAATTATCCATTAATGAAATAGGTATTAAATGAAAATTATATCTTTAGTCATGTGTAAATTTTTGTCAATATAATTTAAAAACATTACTGTTATCAGTAGTGATCTGTGTAATTGTGTATGTCTTCATGATCATACTTGAGTAAAGTTAAGCCTATTGCCCAACCTAAATTTAATTCTAGTCCATTTTGGCAACAAAATTTGTAAGTGGGCAACCCGATATTTTTGAGTGGTTGCCAACCAATGTAATAGTTAATTTCTATCCCTGCTATAGTGTTTGCTGTGATAAATTACTCATCTCAATGGATGACAAACATAATTTATTCATTTTACAACTTCCCTGTGACTTTAATTTGTCTCTTTCCTGTTCCTCTGGTCTTGTATATTCCAGATCTGTGGCATACATATTACCGTTTTCTAAGGTTGCCTTGCAATCTCTTTGCACTTGTAGAAGTGCTAAATGTAGCTCTTGCTTTTTTCTCCTTATTTTACTTCCATGGATAAAACTCTGTAATCATAAAAAAATACATGTAAACAATGTGAAAGCATCAATATATGTATTTCATAATATACTAAGAAGGTAATAAATAAATTAATATCAGTAATATAAAAAAATGTTGATGAGTGTATTGTTTTTTTAGATATTTTTCATTTAATACCTAAATCGTGCACCCCATCACAAATTTAATGCCTACTCTATTGTTATTTAACATACTTAAGTTTTAGCATATCTTCTCTGCTATAAAATGTTAACTTTCCTATTTCTGCCATATATCCTGGATGAGCTGTATGATGCTCTCGAAGTTGTTCTAACGTCGCAAAATCTGCATCAAGACTTTCACGTGAAAATCTTCCGTTTCGCCGCCTTTAGTGTTTGTTTATGCACCTTACTGTGCCTTTGTAAATTATAAAATTTACTAAATGATCTGGTCACACAATATACACACAAATCTGTCTGGTTTGGCCATCTCCAAGAACGATAAGTCTGTGTGAGGAGCAGGACGGCTTTCTTTCTTCCTCGTCAACTCGTCAGACAACTCGCAGCACTTTCTGTTTCAGTTTCCTGCCTTTCAGGTGACGTAATAACGTGTGATCACTTGACTAATAACAGAGCGGAGCAGTTGCTTCCCCCCCCCCCCCGGCTCTCCTCTATGTGTGAGACGAGAGACGAGAACCAATCAGAAAAATGATACGATTCTCCCGCTAGACACAAGTGAAGGATATGGTATTTTTATAGCAATCTCCGAGTTATTATTCTCGCTGTTATTTGACTCAGAATATTTGGATTCTTTGCAAAGTGTAATATTCGGACTCCAATTAATGGTATCCGCGAATCACCTAGGAAAAGAGTTAAGATTGACAAACTCTTTCGATATTACTTTGGTATAATAATTTCGTTTCTATGTGTAAAATAAAATAATGTAAAGAAACTATCAGTAAAATTATCCTCTCTCCTTCGTCTTGCAACGAATACGGCTTTCACCTCTTACATTGTTAAATTGTTATTTTTATAGCGGTTCAGGAAGCGCGATTTACGATTGGCAGACCTTCAGTGCTATTGGAAAAGCGTGTAATGGCTTCAATTTGTCTGTTAGCTAATCAGGAATGAATAGAAATGTCGTTGATAGGTTTGGTTTCTTCAAAGGACAAATTCACAATATTGTCTAACATTTCTGCACAAATTTATGCCACTGTGATATATTTATTCAGTGGCCAAAATCCAAATCAGATTTGGACAGAATTGCTAATAAATTCAGTACTCTTCATGGGAGTAAGTAATTTCCGTGTATCCTAGGATGTGTGGACGGCAGTCACATCAACATTCCCAAACCAGCTAACGATGCAAGCTGGAATTTGTCAACATTTTGTCCTTTTACAAGGAATTTGTGATAGTGATCTACTTTTTATATAGTGCTTTTCATAATTATAACGTCACTTTTTTAATGAATAGTTTTTGAAATGTACGATGAATGAACAATATAGTATCTGATCATAATCTATTTAGAAGGCAAAACAAATGTTACTTGTGAAATTTTATAGCAGTTTAATGCATATTTAGCTCTAGGATAGGAAAAAAGTGATCCACTGCCTTTTCATAAGTATAACGTCACCTTAAGATTAACACGTACGTACACCAAATTGATATCCCAGGGTTTGTGTAGGTTAATAGTCTTATGTTATTTAATTTAGTTTCTATCATACAGACATAAATGATAATGTTAATGAATATAATAATAGGAAATTAATTTTATGTAACTGAGGCTTATGACATTGTCGCTGAGTGTTTATTGATTGAGGTGTATGACCATTGTTGTTTAAACAAATAGAGGAAAAGAATCAAACAACAAGCAGCATTCTATTATATATTTTCAAAAGTGAAGTAATAAAAAAAACTTATTCACGTTTGTTTTTATAATAAGCAGTGTTTTTAATATATTTCGTAAATACACCAACAATTGGTTATGGGCCCAGCAGCACCAGCACTGCGCCAGCAGCACTAATAATAGCAGCACCAGCACTAGAATGAACTGAAATATGGATGATAAAGAAGCATCAACTGAAAAACTAGGACTTTTTCCACGTTTGAAAGACCATAACTATAAGACATGGAAGATAGATTGTCAATTCCTATTTGAAGAACGCAGCTTATGGGGATATGTTGATGGAACTATTGAACCACCATCTGAAGCAGAGGTAAAAACTAAACCATATGCATTACGGGAATATAATGAGCATGTATCACGGGAAAGAGCAACCATTGGGCTTTTGTTAACTGCAGAAGTAAAGCCATTAATTGCTCTGACGTCAACAGCTAAAGAAGCATGGGATTTATTACGGAAAACATATGAACCTGTTTCAAGGGCTCGTATTGGACATTTGCAAACGAAATTTTTCACCATGAAAGTTAATGATGATGAAACAATGCCACGTTATATTGCTAGAGTAAAAATGGCAGCCCAAGAATTGGATCAAGTTGGCAAAAAGGTAGCTGACGATGATATAGCATATCAGATGATGAGAGGACTACAAAGTAATTGGGATGCAGTTAAAGAACGCTTATATAGTATGCTAGATAAGGACTTCACATCACAAAACATAGCAAGTGGGCTCATACTGAATATGAAAGAAGATTTCTAGATGGCATACCCTTTGAAGAACCGGATGCAGAACCATTAGTAACAGTGGCTACAACATCTTCTACAGTAAAGCTACGAGATAAGTGAACTAAAGGAACAACAATGAAAGTGGCAACAAAAGCGGCCATCGATGCAACAAAGATGGCAACAAAGATGGCAACAAAAGCGTCCATCGAATTTGTTTTCGATGCAACAAAAGCGGCCATATTGCTCGAGAGTGCCGTGCTCCTGTTCCTGCAACAGCAAATATTCAGCAGAATACAAAGTTCTGGAAACCACGTAATAAGGCAGAGCAAGGGAACATGCATAAATCTGCAGTGAATCTTATTGTTGCAAATACCTGTGCAGATAAGTCAAGAATTTGGACATTAGACTCAGCAGCAACAAATCAGTTTTGTCCATATAGAGAACTTTTTACGACATATAAAGAATCACAAAGTACAGCAAATGGCTCAGGCGGAGAAGTTCAAGTTATGGGTATTGGTGATGTACACTTGCGTGTTACTAATGCAAAGGGTCAACCACACAAGTATATTTTGAAGAATGTACAACATGCACCAGCTTTAGGAAGAAACCTGTTATCCATGTATCGTACATGGGTTGCAAAATATCCAGCACGCACCAATGAAGAAGGCATATTGATTTGTCATCCAAATGGCGAACCTTTCCTTCAAGCAAAAGCAGAAGAGAATCTGTTTATGTTTAAAGCAGAACCATGGAAATATTCAACCATGCTCCAGACAGAAGTGAATATATACATGAAATTCATAAATCTGATGCAAGTTCTGGAATGAAACAAGTATATACAGAAACTGCGCATGTTGTTTTGAAATTAAAATTCATTTCCCACTAATCATGCCTATCATTTTTAATGGCCAGAGAGTTAATATTTTCTAAAATTTTCTTTGAATGAGAAAAGAGATACGGTTCTTTCATTTTAGCGATTTATTTATTTATTTATTTATTTGAAACAAGTATATACAGAAACTGCACTATGGCATGAAAGGATGTGTCACCTCAACTTAAGATCGCTAAGACGAAGTGCACGAGATGGAACAATAGTCGGTGTTACATTGTCAGCAGACAACCCACTATGTATTCCATGTAGAGTTGGGAAATCCACACATGCAGCACACGCAGCTTTACCAAGAATATCTTCAAAAGACGTACTAGATCTTGTACATAGCGACTTGTGGGGACCATCACCAACAGAAACTTTTGTAGAAAAAGATACTATGTCATTTTTGTGGATGATTTTTCACGCTATGCATTCATCTATTTATTGAGGGACAAGACAGAAGTATTAAAGGCTTTTGAAATTTTCCGAAAACGTGTCGAAAAAGAAACAGGAAAACAGATCAAGCGTTTATGTACAGACAATGGGCTTGAATATTGTAATACAGAATTCCAGAAGACATTAGAAACATTAAGAATTAAACATGAACGTACTAATGTATATTACCCACAACAAAACGGTGTAGCAGAAAGGCTAAATCATACCATTCTTGATTCTGTAAGAACTTTGACTGAAGCAAGCCAGCTTTCCTTGAACTTGCACTTGCTGTTGTAAACGTGAAAAATAATTCACCTCATTCACGATTGAATGGCAAGACTCCATTTGAACTATGGTTTGGACGATCCCCAAGAGTATCTTACATGAGGCTAATAGGATGTTTGGCATTTGTACATGATGACTAACTTACAACAACCTCTTGTCCACAAAAGAATTTTATTAAGCATATACGTATTTCGAACTCATTGAGTTCATTATTCAATGCCGATACGGTATCGATAGGTATTGAATGATCGCCGGGGACGCAATAAACTACAAGGACGCGCACGCTTAGGAGTACTAGTAGGCTATGCACTCAATACGCGTGGATATCGCATATGGATACCAGATGTTACAGGTATGCATATCATTGAATCAATGTCAGTGCGATTTGTTGAGAAGCTGAACGGAGTAGATGTACTTCAAAATACTAAAATTAAGAATGAATACGTAAACATAGATTTATGGTCATGGTCTGATAATAAGGAAAAGAATATGGAATCCTCAAATAAGAATTTACCTAATGATGATTCAACTGATGAAGAATTATACAAATCTTCAGAAGAAGATCCAGACATACAAGTCAAAAACAAACTCATACCATGGACAGATAGAGATTGGACACGAGAAGTAGTTCCAAGATGTAAGAGTCCAATATTTCAAGAGAACCAGCATTTTGATGTATTTTCTCGATATCGTCATGATCAACGATTACCAAATCCAAATGCAGTTCGTAAATTTTGTGAGAAAAACAACATAGAACTTAGACTCGACAAATTTAATTGGAATCCTACAAAAATGGCAGAAAACTCTAATGGTGAATCTGATGTATCTGACGACGAAGGAAATATAACTGAAGTATATTGCATTGAAGTACCTAACAGCTATCCAGAAGCTATTCAATCTACGCATGCAACTGAATGGAAACATGCAATGGATAGAGAAATGGAGACATTACATGAAAGAAATGTGTATACTGAAGTACCTGCTACAGAAGCATCAAAAGTAGTTGGATATAAATGGGTGTAAGCTATTAAGAGAGATATACATGGGAAGATTACAAAGTTAAAGGCAAGATTAGTGGCACAAGGCTTTACACAACGCATAGGAGAAGATTTTTCAGAAAAATATTCACCTATTGTGAATTTTTCTTTAGTAAGATTCTTCTTTGCGATACTTATCATAGGATTTGGATGGATATATACTCAAGTGGATGTAAAAGGTACCTATTTATATGGAGATCTAGATAAAACAACATATATGAGACCAGCACCTGGATTACCAAACCAAATATAAATTGGAAATTAAACAAAGCACTCTACGGTTTACATTAATCAGGTCGTTGTTGGTTTAAATAACTTGATCAAACATTTCAAACTATGGGATTTTTGCGACTAAAATCAACCAATTGTGTTTACTAAATTGAAGAAATGTGTGTGATACTGGTATATGTAGATAACATGATGATCATTGCAGCAAATTCAGAAGCAATAAAGTTAACATTGAACCGATTAAAAGAACATTATACAATTGTTGAACTGGAACCATCCAATAAGTTTCTGGGAATTGAAGTGAAACAAGATGAAATCAAATGTTCTTTTCACAACAAAATTATATTAACAGTCTTCGTGAGAAATTCAACATTGAAGGAACAATTTCTTCAAATCAACCTTTACGTGTAGGTATACAGTTAAGTCAAGGAAACTTAACAGAAATGAAAGATCCGGATTTATTGAATGTACCTTATTGCCAAGTTATAGGATCATTAATGTATTTAGCAAATAAGACAAGACCCGATATCAGTTTTGTTGTAACAGCTCTTTCGCAGTATAATACTAATTATACTTGGTATCATTGTAAATTAGTAAAGGAAGTGTTGAACTATGTATGTGCGACATCGAATCTTAGTCTTACAATTGATAAAACATCAATTCAGAACAGTGGACTTGTACTATACACAGATGCTTCATGGGCGCAGTCCATTGATGATAGAATCCTGGAGTGGTTACGTATTACTAATCAATGGTTTTCCATTCCAGTGGCGCACTTCAAAGCAACGATGGAAGCAGAATATGTTAGTTTGTTTTCAGCCATAACAGAACTAAGATGGATATCTTCAAGTATAGCTGAGATGTCATGGTTAGGTATCAACCCTCAAGCTACCGTATATTGCGATAATCAAGCAGCTATAGCATTTGGCAAAGACTGTGGGGAACGAATTTTAACCAAACACATTGACATTCGTTACCGTTTTATACGAGAAGCAGTGGAGAATGATGAACTGATTTTACGTCTTATCTCATCAGCAAATAATTTGGCTGATATTTTTACAAAGACTCTACCGAGAAATAGTTTTGAAAGATTTCGAGAAGCTTTATGTTTAAGGAGTGTACCATAAATAAAAAAAATAGGGGGAGAATTGTAGGTTAATAATAGTCTTTTGTTATTTAATTTAGTTTCTATCATAAAGACATAAATGATAATGCTAATGAATATAATAATACGAAATTAATTTTATGAAACTGAGGCTTATGACATTGTTGCTGAGTGTTTATTGATTGAGGTGTATGACCATTGTTGTTTAAACAAAGAGAGGAAAAGAATCAAACAACAAGCAGCATTCTATTATATATTTTCAAAAGTGAAGTAATAAAAAAAACGTATTCACGTTTGTTTTTATAATAAGCAGTGTTTTTAATATATTTCGTAAATACACCAACAGTTTGCTTCAGTACGTGGTAACATTACCATTTTTATTTATAACTTGATACAATCTATGGGCTGCTACCATCACTCTATCTCCTTCCTTAATTTTCCACGGCGTGTGCTTTCTGTCATGAAATTTCTTATACCTTCTATTTGCTATCTTGATATTCCGTTGGTTCGATTCTCTTTCCGTGGGTGCCTTTTTCCCGACGTAAGGAAGTCGAAATTCTCGCCCTAGATCCATTAAGTAGGGGGAGCATCAAATAGTTTCCGCTATAGTGGAATTTAGAGCTATTTCTGCGAAAGTCAAATACTTATCCCAGTCGTTCCTATCAGCATTTACGTAATTGCGAATGATTTGTATTACCGACTGGTTTGTGCACCCCGATTGTCCGTCAGTCTGCGGGTGATAAGCGCTAGAACATATATGTTCTTTCCTAAGTAACTTAAATATTTCCCGCAGGAAATCACGATCGGAGATGATTATAGCAGGAAACCCATAATTGAATTATGAATATTTGGTCAATTAACAATTTCGCGGTGCCCTCCGCCGAAATTTTGGTAGTACAAGGTATCAACCTCACTCGCTTTGTCAACTTTTCCGTGACCGTTATTAGGGCATCGTATCCTGCCTTAGTGACTGGTAGGGGATGGGCAATATACAGCGTGATGACATCCCACCTTTCAGTGGGTATTGGCATGTTTACACGTTTTCACGTAATCATTGATGTCCTTTCGCATTTTTCTCCAGTAGTAGTTTCTTCAGATTATATACATTGTTTTTCTAAAGCCCAAGTGTCCTCCAATCGGGATGTCATGGGCCTCGGCCAGAATCTTAGCTATAACGCCTCTTTCACGGGGAATTACTAGCTGCCTTCTCCCGCCACTGATTTTATAAAGCAGGCCTTCCTCTTCTTTTCTGTAAACAGGGGCTTTTTCTAACCACTTCCTGCAATCAGTGTCTTTTTTCACGGCTGTCGCAATTTTGCATGCCCAGGGGTCCAGTTGTTCCTTTTCCTTTATTATTTCGGTAGCAATGATTTCTTTTGTCTCATTTTCCTCCTCATATGAGGTTGTATCCACGGGATTTAATTGATCCTCTACCCAACTCATGGCTTCTTCTAAATTCCTGAATAGTTCTCCTGCGCCAACTCCTGCAATTTTGGATTAAAACTATCAATTTTGTCTTCCTCTTCGCAATCCGGAATATTATCAGCTAGTTTTTTGAAAATGTCATTATATTCTTCTAGTGGCTTTCTCCCGCTGGGTGAACTGCGTAAGACGAATTTAAAACAGTTCGATTGTGAAAAGTTTTATACGGTTTACTTGCCTGGGCATATGGGCGAACTCGCTGAATCCATATATCCTCTGCAATCGTCCTCTCTTGCTTCGCCTTAGGCCCCTCGTATATTTTTACACCAGCCAGGCTGAAGTTGCTCGCTCGGCGGCTAGAGCGGCGAGATCTCCGCAGTCGGCTTCGCTTCCCCGTACTTGTGGAAGATCCTTCACTGCTATCAACGTGCCGGGTTCGTTTTCCTAAACCGTCTTGATGGCCGTCCTCGTCCGTTTTCCTAAACCGTCTCGATGGCCGTCCTCGTCCGTTTTCCATTCCTCATAAAATCTGAAACCTCTCTCCTCCTTCTTACCCTGGTCCCACTTCGTATCCTTCTTCTTAATGAGCCGCTTTTGCATACCAGTCTTCTCCTTCAATAAGCGGCTTGCTTCTCCTTTCTCGAATCTTCTAATTCTTCTATTGTCCTCTGGAGGTGGCGGGTGGTTAAACTTCTTTTTCTCTTGCTTTTTTCCCTTGCTTCCTTCTCTCCCTTTTCTCTGCTTCTAGGTTAGATCGTCGAATTTTTTTCTTCTATTTTCTTTTCCAATTCGGCGATCTGACAGTATCACTATCGTTCTTATTTATCACACAAAATTCAGAAAAGGTTCGGCTTTTTATTCAGTCTTTTATTAACAGACTCATGACATTTTTAGCATTTTTCTGCTCAGTGGCTTTTGGTTTAATTTTGATTTTTCATCCTTCATATCGTTTATCAGTTGGGTAAAATTGACAACAAAAATTTTAATTAATGAAGGTATGACAATGTCTACTAGCATCTCTGTATGGTCATTAGCCATACAACCACATTGAAACCAACATTGAAACATGTTTAATTATACATGAAATCAACGAGGAAATTTTTTTAACTATGCCAGTTATTTGCCCTAACCTTCCAGATAACTTCTGGAAAAAAATGTATATTGAGTACCAACAGTACAAATCTGTGTTGTGGATAGTGCAATCCTCCTCGGTCTTATGCATGAATCATACATAAGTAACTATAATTGCCGACTACATCAAGCATGTCATGTTATGTATCAATAACTTCAGTAGGATACCTGCGTTTCAACAATCCAAAGTTTCTGTCAGGTGAAAACTTAGTATATCCAGCCAGCAAAAATAATAACTCTACTGTTTCATTCTTCTTCTGTAGAACACGCCACAGTAGATAATGCAGCATGGCATTGTTTTTATTTTGACTACTACAGTTATCACAGTGTAGCTGCAGATTTCTTTCTCCCTTTCCATTATTTTCGAGGTAGTGGTCAACCATACTTATAACACAATTAGCCCCCTTGCCTGGATCATCACTCTCATCAATTAAGTCGTTTACTTGCACCTTATCTCCTTCACAGTGGACACCACACTTCCGCGCTGTTTTAAAATATACTTGTTGTGGGATGCTAGGATATGACACATCTTATAGAGTTTGATGATGGGCACTGATGCCTATCACTAATTCTGCAACACAAGTAGCCACATATCAAAGCCAGGGAGCACATTATATGTGCAGCTGCTTCTGGTGCTTCCACAGGTATGACAATCGCATCAAGAAGGCTTTGCTCTTCTGCATTAAGTTTAAAGGTCTATTATCTGACTCTTGTCTTGCTGAGCAGACCAAGGGGCTTCCCTCATCATCTTCGAAGACCACATTTGCTACTTCTAAAGATCTATATAATATACAATGGGGCAAAAATCAAAAAATGTTTGATTGTGTTATTAAAACAACTAAATTTAAGACATACCCATACATCATAGCTGATTGTCAGGACAGAAAAGTAGGAATAGTAAGAATTTTTTTGGAAAAAGTAGGACTCTTTTCAGGTAAAGTAGGATTTCAATTAACAATTAAATGGAAATGAAATGTGCATGTTTTCATTAGTATAAAGTGTAAGTAGAGCAACACCAGAGACCATAAACAAGTTTTCTTAATGTAACCATATTTTAATCAGTTTTTTCTTTTTCAAAAATTACACAACAAAAGTAATATCCATAAATGAGTAATGAAAAAATTACAAATTAAAAAAATGAAATATAACCATGAAGTGTATACTGTTACATCCTGTAGTGTTTTTTTGCAGCTTGTCGATTACAGGAATAATCCAACATGTCCTTTTTGTTTTTTCAACACACTTCTGCTTTACGCGAATTTCTTCTAAAGCATTACTTGCATCATTCATTTTTTTATGGGCAGCTTCCAACATTGTCTGGCCTATTTTGATACCCGAGATATCATTGTTTTTCAGTGCTTCTTTTATTCTATCATTTGCCTCTTCTACTAGAGTATTGAATGTGTTTAGTTCAGTTTTTGCATGTGCTTCCTGAGCCTCTAATTCCTTCTCTTTGATCAGAGACAATTTTGCATGTCTTGATTTTTTTTCCAATATTTTTAATCTCGCTTGTTCTTCAGCTTTTTGCTTCAGGCGCTTTTCTTTTTCCTTTTCTTTTGCCTCCCTTTTTTCTCTTTCAATACGTTTCTCTTCTTCAAGTCTTAGCTGATAATTTTTAGATGATAAATTTTTGCAGAAGATTGTTAGGAAAGCCCATTTCAGTCTTCCAAGCACTTTCATCGACAATGGCTGTGGTACGTGGACGTATCTCACCGGACACCAGTTCAACGTCTTCATGATCTGAAGTTTTCATGCCATATTCCAAAAACCAAGCCCCTCTTAACTCCGAAGCAGAGAAATAAGAGGCAGTGGTGCAAACAGCACGTCGACTGGACTGTTGATGAGCGGCGAAGAGTGGTGTTCAGCGACGAGTCGCGATTTGAATTAGTTTTTGGTGATAAAAGTTGTCGAATTTGGTGCCGTAAGAATGAGGCATATGAACCGCGACATCTGAAGAAAAGTGTTAAATTCCCACCCTGTGCTATCGTGTGGGGGTGCATGTCAACATAGGGCACTGGATGCTTGGGGTTCATCAACAGTTCCATCAATGCAGCTGTTTACCAAAATATTCTGAATGCTTTCCTGATACCTGCACTTGAAGACCTACCAGTGGATGATGAAGACATAATTTTCCAGCATGATTTTGCACCTTTCATGCTGCCAACTCAACCAGCAAGTGGTTAGAAGACCATCATATCCCAGTTCTCTCATGGCCGTCGAACTCACCCGATCTCAACCCATTGAGTACCTTTAGAAAAAAGTGAAACAACGTCTATACCTCGAGAAACCAGCAAGCATAGCAGATTTAAAAGTAAAATTGAAGTCAATTTGGGCTGAAGTTACTCAGGAGGAACGTGACAAGCTCATATCATCAATGCCGCAACGAATTCACGCTGTCATTCTCGCAAAAGGATGGCCAACGAAATATTAAGCAGAAACGTAGTTGTAAAAATAAACTTCACCTAGTTTGAATTGTTTATTTGCGTAAGTTTGTTAATTATTCCATTTTTTTGTCGATAGAAAGGTAGTATTCCATTTTTTGTCAATTTTGAAGATAGATTATCTTGATTAATTTTCCATTGTTTAGGTTGGTTTGTTTGGTATTAACGTCCTTTTCAACTGCTATGGTCATTTCAGGACGGCGTTATAGGGGCCGCAAATTTTGCCTCGCAAGGGTTCTTTAACGTGCAGCCGGCAAACGACTACACGGGACCAACGGCTTTACTTCCCTTCCGAAGGAAGTGCGTGATCTCAGGATTTACCCCTGAAAAATCCTCGTCGTCCTCGGCCGGGATCGAACCCGCGTACTCGGGCATCAGAGGCGATCACGCAACCTGCTAAGCCACCGAGGCCGTTCCATTGTTTAAAATATTTGTTTGTGTATCATATAGCTAAATAGCCTGAATTTTTTAAATTAAATTCGCCAGGTGCTGTACTTGCATTTTGGTTTAATACGTCATGTGTTTGTGTTATTTTTATGATAACAACTTCCATTATTCCATTTTTATGGCACAAAGTTGTATATTGATCGATTGTTACTTTCTTTAAAATAGGACTATCTTCTTGTAAGTAAAACAATCTTCCTATGCGTTATGCTTCAAATATTGTTTCATATACATCTTTTGCCACCATGATGTTGTCCTTGGCCTCTATGGTTAATCCTTTTTCAGTGAGGCGACCCAAAGACATTAAATTATCTTCTAGCTTAGGAACATATATCACATTCTGTAATGTCAATCTATAACCTCCGTTTTCCTTTTTTAATAAAATTTCAATTGTTCCTTTACCTTCTATATCTATTGTTCTTCCATCTGCAACCGTATCTCACTTTTGCTTTTATCCAGTGTAATGAATTTATTTTTATACGGGCATATGTGCGCTGTTGCTCCTCTTTCAATGTACCAAATCTCATCGTTTGGTTTAATTTCTTTTCCCAAGGCTAAAGCTCGGTATGAAACCGTCATTTTTACTTCTTCTGTTCGATTTTCATCTTTTCTTACACTTTCGATTTCGTCTGTCTCTCGGTTCTTACATAGTAATTTATTATGGTTATTTCGTCGCGGGTTAAACCAACAGTCTTTTGCATAATGTCCGATTTTATCACAACAATAACATTTAATTGGTCTCCTATTTCTGTCATTTATTGGAAATTCATCTTTTCTTTCATTGTCACTTCTTTTCTTTATGCGCCATTTCTTTCAATTGTTGCTTTTAGAGCACACCTACCATCTTGTTCTTCCGCGCGGTTTATTTTATGTTTTTCCTCTAAAAGCATTTTCTTCTTAACTTCTTTTACGTTTATTTCATCTTCGTTTTGTTCAAGACTTAATATCATAATTTCATAACTTTCGGGTAGGCCCATTAACATTATCATTGCTATTTCCCTATCTTCAAAGCCATATCGGCATCTCTTTATTTATGATGTAATTCTAAAACTTTAGCTATGTACGTTTTCATACTTTCATCACCCTTTTTCTTTACAGTAAATAGTTCTCTCATCATTTGCATAGTATGTAAAATTCCATACATTGAATTTATCTCCTTTAAGATTTTCCATGCTTCCTTTGCTCTTAAGCATTCTTCGATGTCATCGATGTATTCATCTTCTACTGCTGTCGTTAATTTTTCTTTCAATTTCCTGCATCATTGCTTCATATCCTGGATCGACTGCTTCCCACATTCCTCTTTGTATCGGGATCGCTTTGGCTCTTACACGCCAAGCGTGATAATTTTCACTGTTGAGTCTCGTGAACTTCAGTTGCTCCTCCATGGCTTGTTTTTCGTCCCCTCCTTTCAAATGTTTTTTATTATTTCTTCTATGAGCGCAGTGGAAGCGTGCTGGGCCCATCACCTGTGAGAGTTTTTGATTTGAGGGGTTTAAGCATTGTACAAATTCACAGCCACACCCAATTGCTTTTGCACTTGAGACTCCATCTTTATTGTTTTGACTAACTAAGAATGTGAGACAATATCATAAACACAAAGCAAAAAGGGATGGGGAGTGGCATCTTGTGGAAAGTAAGAGAAGCGCAATGATGAGTGTTTTAATTATTTGCGTTTGATGCAAATCTTGGCCAAGTTCAGAAAAATAAATATGATCTGGCTTATCATTTTGATAAATGGATGATGGGAGTTTGCGGATAACTGCCAATTTCAAATGCATGTCGGCGTTTGATTTGTTCACATTATTAGCATGGATTACATAGCTTTTAAACAATTTTTCTGTAAGCTTTATGACTTCAAAGCAGTCATTTGTTGGTATAGCAAGTCCTCCACGATTAACAAACTTTATAAATAATTCATAGGATTCCGATGGTTCTGTAATAGAGCGGTTGTCATTATGGTTATTCTGATCGTTCTGGACCAAAAGTTGGACACAATCTGAACAAGTTATTTTAAGTAACATTTTTTTTACCAAATATCCTGTGATATAAAAAGGATATTCTTTCTATAGGAGGTGAGTTCATTCAGATTCATAATCATCAGATCAAACTCGGAATCTTCATGAGCATCAGCATTTTAAATAAAATTATGTTGCGAGTTGTATTGGATGGATGTTTACGCTGGCTTTTTCTAAACTCCTTTAAATTATGAATCCCATCTTGCAATACTTTACAGTTTCCTGCAATCACAACATCATTTTTTAGCAGTATCTGGCGAAGAGTCCATTTAAGTGTCAGTGCAGAGGGGTTATTATTAAATCCATTTCTGCCTCTTAAAATAAAAAAATGGCAGAAAAAAAGTTCAATATGGTCTTGGGGAAACTTAGGGAAAACTTCAAAGGAGTGACATTGCAACATACTTAGTTGAGTGGATACAATACAGGAATCCTTCAATAAAAGTCTTCCTACCATGATTTAAAAGAAAAGTTCCATTGTGGCGTAGATTCCGCAAATATTCTTCTGATTCAAGCAATGTGTTGACCCAAAACTTTTTTTGTACGCAGGGATAAAGGTTGTTAAAAACCCTTACCAGAAGGATTCCTCACATTTAATAAATCGAAAAGACGATCGACCACTCGATTAAATTTCACAGTGGGTTCAGCTTCCAGAAAATGGTGGTGGCCAGATTTGCATAAAAACTCTAAGGCATCACCAACTCCTGAGCTAAACAGTTAGCAAGCCAAATTTACTTTCATTTTGCTGGCCTTGAAATTTATGTGGGCTCGTGATAATGAGTTGGCAAATTTAAAACCTTTATTTTCTTGAAGTTCGTGCAAACGCTGAAAATATTCCCACTTTATGATGCCATGGGTACTTTCAAAATACTTCAGTTCTTTTAGGGCATTTCTAGCTAATTTTATCATATGGCTTGGGTCAAGAAAAATGGCAACATCTGCCTGTAGCCGGGGACGTTTAAATGTACTGCGAACATCATTATGATCCACATCAAAGCCTAATTTTCTTGCAGTGGTGATGTTAACTGAAGTTCCATCAAAAGTGACAGCACATGGAGTAATGTTGTTGTCACAGATGTTCGATACAGACATTTATTAACTGCATCTGCACTGTAGCGGAACATTTATTGTTTAAAAAGTATGCAATGGGACATTTGAATGGTTTAGTTAAACAAACAAGCATAAAAACTAAAGCTTCAGATGCTAGGTCGTCACTATTTCCAAAATCCACTCCACCATACTGAACATATCCAGCATATTTTTTGTTTTTCACATCCCATTGTACCTCTTTGCGAATTGACATCGCGTCAATAATGATGGCACAATCTTTTAGCCATAGTTTACTGATAGTATCTTCTTTCAGTTGTTGTAAAACTTCATAAAGAAAGCCTGGCTCACAGTTTAACACAGATGACCACTTACGAAGAGTTGTTGCATAAGCCAGGGTAAACAATTTTCGCAAGTATTCATATGCCTTTGGCGTGTAATAAAATATTGTTAAGGCAAATTTTTTTTATGCCCTCGCTGTAATATGGCTTCTTTGCATCCAAATTTCTTAGATCATTTGAAAACAGCTCACAAGCTTCTGATTTTAAACTTTTTACAATATCAACTGCATCTTCCATGCCATTTTCTGCCGATCTGTCAAGGAGCTGTCACAAGAGATCGTGAACAGGAGCGCGGGCGATCGCGGTTCACCGCAGCACGAAGCGTCTGCTTCTAGCTCTAGGACACAGGCCCCATCTATTGTCAACAGCGTTATTAATAATAATAATAATAATAATAATAATAATAATAATAATAATATTAGCTCTAATAAAAGCAAAGCGTCCCAGTTTGACAATAGATGGCGGAGCAAAAAGCCTGTGCCCGGAAGCCAAAGCCAATTGTTCAATAGCGCGAAATTTGAGAGATGGGAGAGGCATAGGAAAAAGTCAGTTAGAGACATAGAGATAGATATATATCAGAGGTGGAAACTCAATGCTAAATCAAGGGACTTGGGATCAAGTGCTCGTTAGGGCGGCGCTTCGATTCGCATGAAGAATAAGCAGACGACGTTGTTGCTTAATATGGCATTTCCAACGTTCAGTGTCCTTAAATAGAGCGCTCGTTTCATATTAAATTTTTATTTTCACACTATTCTTCTTTTACTCCTGGAGAGTGCTCTTTCAATAATAATAATAATAATAAATTTTAAAATGAAAAAAATATTATGCCCTGCTACACCTTTGTCTTTTTTTTAATTTATGAATTCTTATTTTAACTTTTTATTTCACATTTTAAACCAAAAAGGAATACTTTTTTTAAAGTAAAAACAATAGTGGATGAAGGGGGTAAAAATATAAAAAAGGTTTTTTTAAATATTTCATTTTATTTTTAGTAATTTTAGGAGGACAAACGAATAATAAGTAGAAAATTAACTGTTGTAGATTATATTTAAAAAACAACTTAATTGTTTGAAATTTTTGAAATTTGAAATTTATTCATCCAATAAACAAAGGGCCTAGATATGCGTACAAAAAAAATTTCACTTTTGTGAATTCATTATGTTTTTTATTAAGATAATTTCAAAACTCTTTTGGCATACTTTAATTTTTTGTTTGCATATTGTTTGGTTAACATTTTTAAATACTGTTCTATTCTCATTTTTACATATTTAATTATGATAGTTGCAAGTACAATGCAGCATGAGAAAGAGAACAATATAGTGATTTCCAAGAAACTAGTTGTTACCCGCGGCTTCGCCCGCCCGCGCCATCTGTTGAGGGGAATTACAAATCAAAAGCAGATAATTTTAAATGAAAACCCCAGAAAGTGGGGAAGGGGGGGGGGTCGTAGAGGGCTGATTTTTGGCGATAGAGCAGATCCTTTATTGATAAGCCTGCCCTGAAAATTTCAAGTCGCTAGCTCAAACCGTCTAAGAGGAGATAGAATTACAGATAAATAAATAAATAAATACACGCAAGAGTTTTAGTATATAGATAATTGGATGGATTTCTTACAAAAGTTTTTCTGCCTTCAACTGTCAACCGAGAAGTAAAACGCCCTTTAAAACCATATGATTTATGGGGTTGTTTTAATAGTCAAAGTGTTGGTGAATTGATTTTTTTTTGTAAACATCCAGTTCCATACAGAAGTTTATACAGAAATGATGGAATTCTTTGTCACTCAATTATTGAGAAGATCTGTTCATCTGAAGATGTTATTTTCAAACAGGATAGTGTACCAGCTGATACATCCAAAAAATCGAAAAAAAGAAATAACTGTCCTGAAATGGCCAGGAAATTTATCTGCCATGAATCTAATCGAAAATCTATGGGCAATCATGATAAATAGAATACAGAAACCGTTGACAAAAGACAAAAAAGATCTCACTGAATGAGTCCAAAGTGTTAGAAATATATTACACAGGAACTTTGCCCTGACCTTACTAATATCATCGCCCAAAAGAATTGGGACTGTTATTATGGCAAGAGGTAATTCTAGAAAATCGTAAAATCAATTATGTATATAAAAAAGATAAGATATTTCAATGAAATTAATTTTATTTTATCTGACACATTTTATAACAACAATGTCTTCAAAGGAATG
>JAHWFO010049642.1:0-10129 GCA_023313115.1 Rhysida immarginata
ACGGTTTAGTGCCCGAGAACATGTCATTAAGGGCGCGTTCGACATCGCGCACTAAACGTCTTTGTGCGTCCACTAAACGCACTAAAGTGTTCGTCATGGAACCCGGTCGTGTTCGTCATCGCCAGTGCGCGCACTACCGGGCGTTTCGTGCGCGCACTAAATGACCCTAGGTTAGGAGTAGCGTCGTTTAGTGCGTTGCAAGATGGCGCTGCCCTAGAGCTTGAAATGTAGCGATAGATAGTTCGGAATTTTAGTTATCGTTAAAGAGGTAACAGGTATAATATAATAATTGAAATCTGTATATCGTTTAAACTGACATTGAAAACTACTGTGTAATGAGCGATTTCATCGTGTTATATGAATGCAGATGTTGTGATGGGTTTTATTTTGAGCAATAGGCTTACTATTCGTGATAGCACGGGTGAGGTGAACATCCCACTTTCGTGCTCTTCCCGTTTTTCATGACACACACAAAATGCACTACACTTTTTTCACCGCTCGCTCTGAGAGAGGTCACTAGGTGCACATGTCGAACGCGCCCAATATTAAACGAGCCGTACAGTGCGGGAGCCCGACAATTGGGTGGATGACAATTCGGTGGACGACATTTGGGTGAACGACAATTCGGTGGACGCGACAATTGGGTGAACGTCAATTCGGTGGACGCGACAATTCGGTGAACGACGATTCGGTGGACGACGATTCGGTGGACGACGATTCGGTGAACGTCAATTCGGTGGACGTCAATTGGGTGGACGCGACAATTGGGTGGACGCGACAATTGGGTGGACGTCAATTGGGTGGACGTCAATTGGGTGGATGACAATTCGGTGGAAATGCAAATTCTATCGAGATTTTTAAAGCATCGAAGAATTTTAGATATTTAACTCGTTGTTTATCTATAATTGACACATCTTTATTGCAATTACAAATCAATTTGCTTCATTCATTTTAGGTCGAAATCACTTTATGTTGGGGAAACTTTTATTTAATATTTATTAAGCTTACAAATAAATGAGATTATTTCTTATTATTAATTAATTAGCCCGTTGATCCCCCACCCCCTCGCAGTCTTCTTGCCCTAACCTAACCGCGTAATATATATGCATAGGTGACCTATTATGATAAGTAAGAGTTGAATTAAATATCATAAAATTGGAATAGAAATATAATTATTAGAATAAAAGAATATCGTAGAAGAATGTAGGAGTGAGATAAAGCACTTAAGTACAATAGTCAAGAAAGAGGGGGGGGGGCGACCAGAGCTCATTTTTCTACATCGCAATGTTCACTGGCCGTGCTAACGGCAATACTCCTTTTGTGGGCTGGTGACCCTCCGGCGGCTCAGTCTTAGGCCGTGTTCACTTAGATTAACTCCGTTATCCATTGTTCGAGACCTATAGAAATTTCGTCGCAGGACTCGCAGCGTCCTAAGTGAACGGGGCCTTTCTCTGCGCTCGTTGCGAGGGGTCAATTTAAACAAACTTAAAAGTTTATATTTATCAAGTCGCCCAAATGAGACTGATGAAGTGTACAAACAGATAAGTGATACTGAAGAATTTGTAGGCAAAATGGCAACAATGCATTAAGTACATCAAAAAATAACCTCATTTAAAAAAAAAAATAGATGCCTTAAGCAGAATTCATTTTGCTTAAAAGATATAATGAGCTATATAATACCCACATGCATATAATTTCTAAGTAGACAACGTATGCAGCTGTTTTCGTTAATTTTAGTTTAACAAATTTTTTTTATCTCCCTCTCAGCTTCATTATAACGGAATTTTAGCTGTACTTAATATATGGTAGATGTACTCGGAGAATCTTTGGAGTATTTTTACTGGCTTTATTCTATAAAGGTGTTGGTATTTTGTGCTTTTTTGAAATATATTTATATATACTCCCTCATATATTTATTTCAAATTCCACACCCCAGAAGAGCAGGTGGTATCTAAAAAAAAAATAGCCATCTAGCCCTTCCTATCCCGAGATAAACCCAAGGATTTTTCCACTATGGCTTGACTAGGGACAAATGCCCTAGGCGAAATCAAAGCACTATAATATTATAATTAGCGTTCTTGCCGCCCATCGAGCCAACTATTTATTTTTTTCTCGAAAATATAATTTCTCATAAATGTATATAATCAAACATATTTATCTATCAAAAATATAATTTTATTAACATTAAAACAATTTAAAAAAATTCTATATATTATATTTCTCAACAATAACTGAACAATCAGTCATTAAATAAATAAAACATCAATAGTAAATTATCTGCAAAAAACATGTTCAAAACAATAATAGTTTGTTTTTTTTATCCACACTAAACAATCATAGACTATTTGAAACATAAAAAGAAATATGTAAAAAAGAATGTAAAAACGTAATTTTAAAAATTCAATTATAAAATGAGGTTTTAAAAATAAAGTTCTTAATGTACATCTCAAAATCTGAACAATAATCCAACTGCATAATGCTAACGTCAGAAGTTTTAATAATATTCATTTTTAACATATTTCTCAACAAAACTAATAAGTTCATAATAGCTTTATAATGCTTAACTTCGTTGACTAAGAACAATTGTAGGCATCCTATTTCCTCATTTTCATAAAACCGCCTTCGCTTATTTTAAAATGACACGCAACAGGAGCATAAACTGAAGGCTATTGTGCTTCATCTCACTCCTCCTACACTATTCTTTTATACTAACTCATATATATTCCTTTTATTCTAATATATATAATTATCATATATGTATATTTTAATTCAAATTTTATGATTCTTAATTCAACTCTTACTTATCATAATAGGTCGCCTATGCATATATATTACGCGGTTAGGTTAGAACAAGAGGATTGGGGGGGGGGGCTAATTAATGCCATGTCACACATTCAGCTGCCTATTATTGGTATTGGCCCCTTTGAATGAGCATAAGAAATAATTCAAGAGCTAAAATATTTTTAATTGAATAATGGAACTCTGAGCAATGAGAAAAAATAGAAAATGTTACACTTTTTACAAAATCATTTAATAAAGAAATAATCTCGTTTATCTGTAAACTAATAAATAATAAATAAAAGATTCCTCAATATAAAGTGATTTCGAACTAAAATGAATGAAGCAGATTGTTTTGTAATTGCAAAAAAGATGTGTCAATTATAGATAAACAACGAGTTAAATATCTAAAATTCTTCGGTGATTTAAAAATCTCGATCGAATTTGCATTTCCACCGAATTGTCATCCACCCAATTGACGTTCACCGAATTGTCGCGTCCACCTAATTGACGTCCACCCAATTGACGTCCACCCAATTGTCGCATCCACCCAATTGACGTCCACCCAATTGTCGCGTCCACCCAATTGACGTCCACCCAATTGACGTCCACCCAATTGTCGCGTCCACCCAATTGACGTCCATCCAATTGTCGCGTCCACCTAATTGACGTCCACCCAATTGTCGCGTCCACCCAATTGACGTCCACCCAACTGTCGCGTCCACCCAATTGTCGTCCACCAAATTGAACGTTCACCAAATCGTCGTCCACCGAATCGTCGTTCACCTAATTGTCGCGTCCACCGAATTGACGTTCACCCAATTGTCGCGTCCACCCAATTGTCGTTCACCCAATTGTCGTTCACCCAATTGTCGTCCACCCAATTGTCATCCACCCAATTGTCGTAGACCCGTACAGTGCAGTCGTACAACACCACCTCTACTCAAAGCCTGAGCGCGAAAATTTCACAGGTTGTTACATCATCATACCTAGTCATAATTTAAGGCTCATTATTGGTAGAAATGCTATTAAAGATGACTACCTATGACGATTAAACAATGTATGACGTTTTCGCGCTCAGGCTTTGAGTAGAGGTGGTGTTGAGTCGTATCGCTGAGTACATGTGGCGCCCTCGGTGTCAGCAAATATTTGAAGGACAATGACTAGTTTCCTCCTCTGGTTGTAAGCACGGTAGAGATAAAGAGGTGTGGAAACGATACGGCTTTGAGTGGCCACTTAAGAGGAATGCTTATTATTTCTAACACCAGGAGCGCTGCGTGTTAGAAGTGCCTTATTTAACCTTCCGTCAGGCGCAATGCTGTTTGTCACATCTTCAGGCGCAATGAGCCTGTTAGGCCAAGGTTGTTAAAAAGAAGGTGGCCTCTATCGGCCGATTTCTCTCAAAAGCACTCGCATTGCCTTCTGGGATTGTGACGTCACCTGGAAGGTTAGCAGCAGGCGATCCGCCCTTTTTAACATAACAAAGCTGAGATGGCTGGTGTTCCATGTGCTTTTGCTAATAATAAACGCAATTATTCCTTATTTTTAGTCCAATATTATAATATAGAGTGGATTTATTATATTTCCATGCATTTATTCTTCTCATGGCAATAGATACGAGCAAAATTTCATTAAATGAGCAAACCTCCCAAGGTTATTAGAATAATAAGGTTGCGCGCTCAGAGCAGATCTCGCAATTTCTCACACAATCTCAAAAAGATCCCGGCCTGCTGTGACGTCATCCAGAGGCGAAGTGAAGCGATTAGCAAATGAATCAGCGCGAATTTCGATTTGACTGAGGCATTATTAGGTATTTTCGTGGAACTCATGAGAGCTATTTCGGAATAAAATTGTTGCTCGATACTGCCTACATCCTGATGAAGTGAATATAGAGTAATTAAACTTTAAATTTTATTGTTCAAATGGTTTGCAACTGTGAAATAGCGTGTTGCCAGAATGAAGGAGAGGTGGAAGGCATTTATTTCTTCTCTTTTCCCCAGGACTTTTTTGCTATAACCCTAAACATTGAATTTATTTTATTACGCATCTAATTTTTTATAGTTTCTTTTAAATTTAACTATATGAGAATTCTCTTGTTTATGAAAGCTTACTCGGTCAATTTTCATTTTTTCTGTTCGATTCAGAATTATTGATATAAGCAGGAATAGATGAGACTCCTCATCTATTCATAACTTCATTTACTGTAAAATCAAAGTTCCAATAATATAGCGATTTTATCGTTTTACTAGAAGAGGTACCCGGCGTTGCCCGGGATTATTACACTTGGGATGTAAACAGAACAATCACAAAAAATTAAATTAAATTTTCCAATATCTTAAAAATAAACACATGAAAATGCGTAGAATTAATACAGGAAAAATTCTTAATGAAAATTCGAAAAAAATCTTTTTAAAGGCTCACAATGGATGGACCGCTCCAATAATTTCTTACTCAGGTAATCTTACTTCAGATGTACACTTGATGTTGTTGCAATTTCCACTCTTCTCTCGTTGTGTTGAAGCAAAATTTGGCCTTTCATCACTTTGGGTAGTCTAGCGGTCGCCAATTCTTCTATTTACTTGCTTCCCATTTGCTCAATACAGCACGGAGCTAAAGGTTTGCTTTCTCTGTCGTCTTTCCACTCTTTCTCAATAGTCTGCAAACTCTTCATTATCTCCAGCTACTGATCATTTTTAAAGATTTTCAAGAAATTGTTAAGTACTAAGAACTCTCTTTTCTAAGAAAAACCTGAATAACAGGAATTCTATTGCTTATTGAAACTTTATGTTCATTGTTATAATTCTTGGAAAGGATTGCTTTATCATTGCATCATCATTTTGAGCTCATTGTTATTGGTGAATTGCGTGTTGAAACCATTGTTGATACCTATTGTTGCACAAACTTTTGTTTGCATTGTCGGTCATGAGATATATATTGTTGGTCCGTGCAGAGTGTTTGTGAATTGCGTGTTGATACCATTGTTGCAAAAACATTGTCTTGCATTGTTGGTCATGCGATATTTCTCATTAATATGCCCTGCCATAACCATGAATATCGATTTTTTATCAATAATTATTATTTTTTCGAAATCTGAAGTAGACCGTGACCTTCCTCATGCTTTGAAGGTCATGTATGCGAAATTTCATCAAGATCGGAATAAAACTGTAGATTTGTATAAAAAACAGACCCACAGACAGACCCACAAACATCCTTCTTTATATATATAGATAGATTTTAATTTTCAGAAATTACATTTCATGCAATTAATTAATATTCAATTAATTTCCGACCATTATTATGTAAAATTGAATTCATACTTTTTGTTTGCAATATACCGTCGTGATTGTATCGTTTTAACTTCAGTATCTTGCCTCTGGGTGACGTCATCAGCTTTGCTTGAATTCGACCAATAGGAGGGAACCTTGCTGAACGCGCAACCTTATTATTCTAATAACCTTGCAAACCTCCCACCCCTTCTTATAATGAAAAAGAGCACACTCGTAACAAGCAGGAGAATTCCTGAGCAGGAGATGTGCTCTTGATACGAGTGTTAAAACGCAAAATCCAACAGATTGCACTATGAGAAAATCGAAAGTTAAGAGAAAATTTGAAACCTGAGAGAGAAGTTTAGAAAATAAAATATACACAAGACTCTTTGCTTTCATCTTCACCTCCTTCACTCGTACCAAGTAATTAAAACTGTTCAGTGGCCTCAGATTCATTTGAAGACTCTATAAATCACGTTGGGAAAAACGACGAGGTGGGATACGCTTTCACTCTGAAATTGTAATTTGAGCAAAACGAAAATGTTCGGTCAGACTCAAACAGAATGTGATTGGGTATGTAGGCATTACTTTTTTTTCTTCCTATCATATTTTTACAACCATACAAGGAGTGGCAGATGTTTTAATGGTGTACTAGCACTTAATGCTAGATGATTGAATACTGTAACAGGTTAATCGTTAAAGAATTACTTTGACGAGGTGGCCTCGCTGTTGCAGTATTTGCTTTTGTATTTCAGTGCTAAATGTATATAAATAGATTTTTTATTTGCAATATCTGAGTTTTAAACACATATTATTCCAATAAAATATTTATATAAAACCTTGGCACGTTTTTCTTCATTTATATTGGTGATAAATAGTAGAAATAGGCTGGAAAATTAATGTCACCGCGCTATTCCCTATAGTTTTCTATGCGTTCGTCTGCTCCAAACCTTCCAGCTGACGTCACACGTCAGTAGCCAATGATCATCGATCACCCCGATAGAGGCCACCTTCTCTTTAACAATTTTAAATTTAAATGTGGTCAGTCTCCTTTTAATGGGGAAAATCGTAAAATTAATAAAAACAAAAAAATAAATAATAAATAAAGTCACCAGTCTTGAAAAACGATGAAGAAACTTGTGAGATGGAAGAAAACTCAAAGGATGTAGTCTATTGAAGATGATGTTGATAGCAGAAATAAACCCAGTCTATTGAGGATGTAGATGAAGTCTTGTGAAGATAATGTTGATAGTGGAAAACAATAATCTTGAAGGAAGTGTTGGTTTTGAAATACAGATGAAATTTTGAAGAGGGTGATCCAAATATTTGGGAAAAAAACGTTTTCGAGAATATTTCTCATCATCAGTAGGATAAAATATTTTTGAATGGTGAAAACAGTTGTTAAATTCTTATTTCCATAAAAAAAGATCTGTTTGTAACCATAAAACCTTTTTTTATTTTTTTAAATCATCCTTCCATTAAAGTAAAACGTTTTTTAAGAGTTTTCTGTTAATTTAAAACCTAAGAGTTATAAATAAATGACAAATTCACAAAATCTACTAATTGAGAGGGACAGTGTGCCTGATAGGCTCATTGCGCCTGAAGATGTGACAAACAGTATTGCGCCTGATGGAAGGTTAAAAAAAGATGTAAAATACAGTAGAACTTGGTTAAATGAATAAAATAATTCAATTTAGTGAATCAATTTTGAAAAAATACATGCCTCAGAAACTTTGCAAAATTAGTTGCAATGCGCCCGACAGAACACTTTTATCACTATCCTCAATCAAAAATTTTTGATATGAACTAACGGATATATATGAAAAAGTCACTGAATAAGAGACAGCTCTTCAAAATTTCAAGCGTTTCTGGCATCTAGGAGGGCGAAGGCTTGAAATTTGCAAAAAAATAGAATTGCAAAAAAATAGAATAATATTTTATTATGAACTTCCAATGTGATTTACGTGCTTATTTCACCACCAAACCACACGAAAAGCAAAACACGGCATATTCAAGCACAAAGCTAGAATATGAATTGTTGAAAAAATATTAGCTGTTTCTTAATTATTTAAACAGAATTAATTGGCTGTTGCAAAATATTAGAATAAGCTGCCCCCCCATTGCAAAAAAATAGAATAGTTGATTATTCAAATTATCAACGAATTGTATCCAAGTTAATATTGCATATATTAAAATCAGACATATAAAAGAACCTTTCCCTGAAACACAGAGTGCTTTAGTGTTCCAAAAGTTGCACTTATGGGGCGCAAACAAGACATCACTGAAAATACTAAGGAGATCATCGTGAAAGCACATAAAAAAGGACTAAAGCAGACCAGGATTGCAGAAATAGCTGGATGTTCTCAAGCAACTGTTTCAAGAATAGTCCGTGCTTACCAGAACAATAAGAATGTCCAAGCCCAGCGTATAAACAATCGCTCCAGATGAGGAAGAAAGCCTAAGACCACAACCCGGGATGAGAGAGCACTCTTGAGAATTGCTAGGAAACATCGATTCAAAAGTCTGCGACATCTCCACTTCATATGGAAAACCAATCACGGAGTCTGAGTATCTAAATGGACTACGTGGAGAAGACTACGCTGCCATGGTTACTTCTCTAGAATTCCGAAAATCAAGCCTATGTTGACGAAAACTCAACGAAAAGCTCGTCTGAGACGGTGCAAATAGCGACAATACTGGGGTGATGAAGAATGGAGCAAAATTTTGTTTAGTGATGTATCTGTGTTTTGCCTTGTGCATGGAGATCAAGGAATCAGGGTGTGGAGGAGGAAAGAAGAAGCGTTTCGACAAGATTGCCTCAAACGTTATGTGAAGTTTGCCACGTCGGTGATGGTGTGGGGTTGCATGTCCTCACATGGGGTTGGGAAACTATGTATTGTGCGTGGAACAGTGAACGCAGATGTTTACATGGAAATTCTGGACTCTTTCATGATTCCTTCGGCAGAAGAACTGTATGAGGATGACGAGTTTATCTTCCAACAGGATGGGCCATCGTCCCACACAGCTAAACGCACAATGACATGGCTCAGACATAAATGTGCTTCCATGGCCTGCCAATTCACCGGATTTAAATTCGATTGAGAATCTGTGGGCCATAATGAAGAAAAAACTCTCTGAGCATATTCCCAGCACTAGACAAGAACTTGTGTCTGCAGTTCGACATATCTAGGCGTCAATTTCAAGACAAACGTGTTGTCAGCTTGTTAACAATATGCCACGTCGTACGCAAGATGTGATAAGTGCAAAAGGCAACGCAACAAAGTATTAACATTGTTAATTTTGAGTGTTCATATAAACTATTCTATTTTTTTGCAATGGGGAACAGCTTATTCTAATATTATGCAACAGCCAATTAATTCTGTTTAAATAATTAGCAAACAGCTAATATTTTTTCAACAATTCATATTCTAGCTTTGTGCCTGAATATGCCGTGTTTTGCTTTTCGTATGATTTGGTGGTGAAATAAGCACGTAAATCACATTGGAAGTTCATAATAAAACATTATTCTATTTTTTTGCAATGGAGTTGTATAATAAGAGAGCTGTGCCTATTAGATCAGTTGCGCCCGACGGAGGGTTAAACAGATTTCAATGGAAACATTTGCTCTTCTTAGGGAAAACAATAAAATATTTCGCAAATTACTCATACTACGCAAAAAACTTATTAGACTAAAATGAAGAAGCATGGAACGTATTATAAACTGGAATATTTATTTTACGTAATGAATTTATTTAAATAACTTAATGGAAAACTAATTCAAGGGTATGGTGGAGTTACAGTTAGTGAAAGACCAATCGGGTGTCATTCCTTGGGTAGTAAAAATAAGTAAAGAAATAAATAATAATAAAGATGGTAAATAATTAAAGATATTAAAGAAAAAAGTTAACAAGGAGGGATGAGGAGAGGGGTTGCTAGGCAACTGTGAGTAATAAAGATACCAATGCATGTAATTTACACAAGTGGAAATTTATACAAGTTTTGCATTATTTAGAAATATTTTGATAGATTAACGATGATAATTGAACGAGTATTTTATTTTACTGAATGAGGAAAATTTTGCTAAA
>JAHWFO010049643.1:0-12525 GCA_023313115.1 Rhysida immarginata
TTTTTTCAATTTTCAATTCTAAATTGTGTGTCATATGTATTTCCAACGAAGAATATAATTTTACATAATAATAACGATTCTTTGTTCTGCATAATGAAACACAAAATAATACAATTTAGAATATTACAATTTACATTTACATTTATTTATTTATTTATTTATTTATTTATTTATTTATTTATTTGCATTTACATTTTGACAGCGCAATAAATTTACAGTAAATCATATTGTAAAAAGAACATTTGTTATGAATATCAACGTGCCCAAAAGACCTGGAGGCCTGTCTAAGGCATCTTTCATTCTTTGAAATTAATATATATAAACGATATAAATTAATGAATATTAAATTAAATATAGGAACAGCAACTAATAATAATAATAATAATAATAATAATAATAATAATAATAATAATAATAATGCAAACAGTGAAAATCATTTGAAATGTTAAGAATATATGGAATTTAAAGTAGTTGAGATTAAGCCCGAACGAATATTTCTAAGAAGAAGATGTTTAAAATATTGAAAGGAAGGTGCATCTTGAACTTCTTTGGTTAACAAGGACCAACAGATTATTCCAGAAATTGATATTGATCTCTTTAAATAATTTACTCTATAAAATGGAATCATTATTTTATTTTCTCTCGTGTGGTAGTGATGAGAGGAATTAGTTAATATAGGGGGATTTCTAAGACAATATATATTACGTGTAGTCTTAAATATAAATAGTGCTAATTGAACAAAATAAAGTTTATCAAATTTAAAAATTTTTAAATTCTGAACTGACAGAAGAGAGAGCTGGCTTATTTAAAAAAAAAATGCGCAAAAAACGTTTTTGGATTTTAATTAAAAGATTAATATTTTTTTGCGTAGTCGACCCCCATAAACATAATCCAAAACATAAATTTGTGTGAATGAAGGTGAAATATAAATTTAGTAAAATAATACGCGGAAGATGCTTGACTCTATAAATAATGCCTAAAATATGGGACAATTTTAAAGCTAAATTCTTTATATGAAGGCTCCACGATAAATCAGGGGTAAAATAAATTCCTAAATATTTATAAGAAGAGACTCTAGATAGAATATTATTATTGACGCAAAGCCTAATTTTATTGAAATCAATCTGTTTATTACGTTGATTAAAGATCATATAATATGATTTGTTTACGTTTAGTGGAAGCTGATTTAGTAATGACCAGTGAAAGATTTTATTTAATAAAGAATTTGCTATGTTTTTAAGTTGTTCTTCTCGTTCAATTAATATTAACAATGAACATTTCTAACAAAAATAAAATACAGCATTTAACTATGAGGGCTGTTCCGAAAGTTCGTGGACTAAGTTCATTCTTCGTAGTTTAAACATGTCTGACGATTATAACAAAATTTAACTCTAACAAATTATTAATTTATATTATCTTAACTTTAGAAAACATCAAAATAATTTATTTATATTTAAAATTAATTGATCTTCAACGAGATTGTTGTTCTTAAATGTTCTAAAAATTCTATGTGTGTATATTGCATTGCAGTACTAAATGGACACAGTGCTAAAACCCGGAAAAAAGAATAGAAACTCTCCTTTATCAATGCACGGAAATATTCTGGCTCTTCTTGCAGCGTCCTTATTATTTTTGCTATAGGGAGAAATGTCAAAACATAAACATTGATTATCCGCCATCTTTTGAGGGCATCGAGACCCATGGCTGCCATGGCCCTGAACTTATCCCATTGTTATACAATACATCCAAACACGCAACAACTCGTTACCATCGTTATACAATAACAAGTCGGGCAAAAACGGCGCACTCCGATGAGTAGCAGTATAGGATTGCCTTCCTCTTGCCCTCAAAAAATGGCAGCTGTACCCATCATTCAATGCGAAGATATTTTCCTCTATCCGAAACGTTAGCCTTTTTTGTGGTTTTATCACTTTGTCCATTTCGTGCTCCGCAGGGTATTTCTGTTTCGTTTTTCTTTCTTTCTACATTCGTCATTTGCAGTAAATGAAATAGCGTTTAAATTTCGGGAATACAGAGCGAAATATTAAATTAAATTTAACATATGAGGGAAAAATTTAAAATATTAATGAGCAGCCACTGAAGACGGTTCTCAAATGAAACACGACTCCAGTTTCAAAATATACAGAGCGCCATTCAGGTTTTCTCTTCTAATAACAAGAATTTTAGCGAAAAGAATTATAAGCTATTTGAATAGCAAAATTTAAATTTCTTAACATTTTATATACACAGCAGCAGAGAGGCGCGCTGATATGTACAAAATTCAGCGGAGGACAAAGAGCGCAGTTTCATAAATTATCCAAAAACAGAAAAAGCATGTACAAGGAAATTAGTCTAAAGAAAACAACACCGCATGAAGAAGTTCCAACCATCCAGTTTCAAGCAGTCTTCATTTCTGTTCAAACCAATATTAAATTGGACAGCATTGTTAACAAAGATATTAAAGTACCGGTCACTGAAAATGATCGATCATATTATAATATTAATAATTATTAATTCAAATCATTTTTTTAAAATGCAAACCCTTCTAATTATTTCACGTGCTTTAGTAAATCACCTATTCGTATTCCTTTAAGCAGAAAAGCAATAATCTATTTTATCCAAGTATACTGTATTCCATTCAATACAGAATGTTTGATATCTCTTACTGCAAGCAAAATAAAAAAAAAAGCAATCGAATAATGATGCGCATAGTTTCTACGCAAGCCAAAGCCATTCGCATCAGCTATATTAATTGTAGCTTGATTACTTAGGTCCAACCATTCATGTATCATTGAATGGCACATTTAGAAGATTGTTTGCATGATAAGTCAAATAAGGGTTAGCAAGAAATAAGTTTCCCATTCAGAGGGCTGTAGAATGCGTTCTATTAGTCCAAATGAGATAAAATTTGAACTATAGATAATTCAAATGGTGCGCTTGACATATATTAAATAAAAAATTTTAGTACAGATATTCACCAATAAATGGCGCTCTAATATTAATAGTAAGTATTTCTTTGCATATATGGATATCACCGTTCGCCGGATATCACCCCCTGCGACTTTTGGTTGTGGGGTTTCCTGAAGGACAAGATCTACCGTCAAATGCCAGCATCTGTGTTAAATCTGAAGGACAGCATTCGGCACCATGTTCATAATATTCTGGCAGACTCACTCCGGTCAGTTGTAGAAAATATGGTCTGCGGTTAGAGCATATTGTTGAACATAAATGGGGACATATTGAGCAGTTGTAATGCTACTTACTTTATTATTCTATTTCACATTGATAAAGCATATGAAATGAGTTTATGTGTATTACAGCGCCACCTATCGCAAATTTTTGTACTAAATTTTTTTTTATTTAATAAATGTCAAGCGCATCATTTAAGTTATCTGTATTCAAATTTTATCTCATTTGGACCAATAGAACGCATTCTACAGCCCTCTGAAGTAGGAAACTTATTTCTTGCTAACCCTTATTTGACTTATCATGCAAACAAGGGTTAATCATGAACCAAATAGTTAACGTGTATATCGTATTTTGTACTCTAAACCTTTCGTCATTTACCTGTATATGTGATTTTTCAGTAGTCGCACGATAATCATATATTTATATATTTAAAAAAACCTCTGCAATGTCCGAAGCAACCCCTAGGTTGATTCGGAGTGTCGCGGGATTGTTGCGGATAAACTGCTTTTCGCTATTTTAATGAAATACAAGGTAACTTTATTATCAAAAGAGTACGAAAATGTTATCACAATTTGCCTAACATTATCACATTATAAAAAATCACAATCACTTGACTAGCAGCTTTGTTTCATTTAGAAGCAGGGCTAACAGACGTGACATTTCTACTGCGGCTTTCATTTTCTGTATCTTCTGGTGCCTGCTTCATACTTCCCTGGAAGGAAGATCTTGCCCTCTTTTCCTTTTGTAAGCTCTAACCAAACTCGTCCGAACCATCCCTCTTTGTTGTGTCCGAATCAACCCCACCACGCCAGAAATCAAATAAAACCTTGTTAAGGCCTAACGACGCACATGGCCAAAATGAAACTGCAACTGTATAGTACTGTCCCTCAGGAATAAATGTCTAACTTAACATTTCTCGCATAACCTCTCTACAAATTTACGAACAAACCTACCTCAAAATTTTTTTCACACTCTCGAAAACAAATTTTATTTCTTACTTACTTACTTACTTTGTTGTGATCGTTCTGGCGAATAGATTTTCATAATCTGTATTGTGATAAACATAAGGGAAAATGTTTTAGGCAGAGTGCGAATAGTTTCGACTGAAAAAATCGATTTGTCCGAACAGACTCCACTCTCCCCTATTATACGAAGCTTGGTTGTTGGGTTAATATTTTTTATTATAAAACTAACTGACTTGTCCGGCGTTGCTCGGGGTGTTTGTTTGATGAAATTTTGCAATATTTGAATTTGAATATAAACGAAAAAACCTTAATAAAGTATACAGGGTGAGTCAAAAGTCGCAGTACACCGTTTTTTCGAAAACCTTGCAGGAATTGGGAAATCTGAATATTCCAGTAAGGTATGGGTGAGGTGGTTTATCTTTCACGGTATGTACCGAACACGGTGTAAGATTAGGAGGTAAAAAAACGACTATATGTTTCCGTTGTTCTTTAATGTTCCCTTAAAGCAAACTTTTCTCCGATTAGCCGCCAGGGTTGCTGCATGTATAGAGTGCTACTAGAAGCGAAAACGTGTAGGCTGTAGAACAGATAGGCTTCTATAATTTATTCTAAATTACTCTATATGAGAATAAAAGAATTTTAAAATTTATGACTGCGATGTATCTTTTATAGAAAACGATGGGAAGATTTATTTTCGTCAGTTTATTATATTTTTTTTCGGAAATAGATGTCCTGACACCTGAAGAAATACTATTTGAACTGCTGGATTTACAAATTTTATTTTCCTTGCAATGAATATAAAATTGAAATTATTGCAAAAACTCATTCATTATTTAATATTGAGATTTAGGTAGTTTTGTAAACAGGTGAATTTTAATATGAGAAAAGACACAAAAAATAAACGAAATTTCCAAATTCTTTGTACATTAAGTAATTCTTCAACGCTATACCCACAGGGTGAGAAATAAGTTACGTAAAAATGTGATTTAGGAGTAAACAGAGTGTGTTCTACAAGTTTTCCATTGCCATTTTTAAAGTTACGGTTAAAAAGTTACGTTATGATTTGAACCCTTAAAGAGGTCAAAGGTCAAATTTGACACCACCATTGCTTAGCCCCTACCTAACTTCCTATATGATTTGGGATTTATGGGGGGGGGGGGGTAACCAGAGACGAGTAGTTTCCGCGTTAGAATTCGATCAAATTTTAACGGTATACATAGACATTAGAGAACCTGAGTTATTAACTTGTTGAGCTTGGTGGTAGCATTTTTATTTCTGTTCATATCTCAGTTATCGTTCAAATTCGGACCAATGTTCATATTTTACATTAATATTACTCTTAAATATCTGTAAGAATAAACCGCCGTTCTTGTTGTACAACTTTGGTGCCCAAGTGACCGGATTTTACAACTCGTAGGCTACATGATGGGTGAACACATTTAACGCTTTTTTGTTTTTTTTTTAACGTACAAGGAAAAATATAATGAAAAGCATCTCCGTGGAACCGAGAAAGTTATTCGGTACGGCACTTACCGTAAGCAAAATTACATCCAAATTTATAAACTAAAGTGAAAATTTTGCTTACTGAGGAGCAGTAACTTTCGAGAAAGAAAATACTAGTCTAAATTATAATTAAAAAATAAATTGAATTGCGTTAAGATATCAAGTCTTTTAATTTTAATATTAAATATTTTAATTTTATTCCGAGCTCATAATAAATATTAAACTTTGAAATATTAGGCCGAGGCCTATACGCAAAAATAACGGTCATTACCGCGAAGAGGAAATTGTTTAATTAAAAAAAGATTTAATTCAAAAAGAAATGCAAGATTGAATATAAGTATATAAAAATGTATATCTCTAAATTAATTTTAATTTAAAAAGAATTATTTTAATATTCACATAAAGGACAAAAAGAGCCAAACTCACTAAGAAAATTATCCTGGAAATGCCAAAAACAGGTCTGTTGCCTACCAGCACGAAGATTCAAACTGAGCTTATAAATAACCGCCTAGATGAAACTGGATCACTGAGCATGCGCAGAACGGGGGAGGAGAAGTAGTGAAGTATATCATTGTTGTTCCCCCCTCCCTATATCCACACTTGGTAGCAGCGTTTTGGTATCGTCCAAATACAAGCAGCTCTATTTGCCTAAAAAAGACAAAAAAAATTTTAAAGAATAGTTTTAAGCACACATTACTTTTACGTTAAAAAATGTCTTAAAATAATGTGAAATTAAGAATGTGGTGATGTGTTTGATAGCCTGGATGGGTAAGTGACTTAGATTTTGTAAGGATAGGTTGAGTAGGATCAACGCCACTTAGAGAACAGTTCGGATGCGTTGACCGGATGCAGTAGACATGAATTGTGTGACCCAATTCAATATTGTTTGGCGTGTCGGAACCTTTCCATTCCTACCAATGTCAAAATATCTTAGAAGAACTCGCTGTTACAGTAGCTGAATCGTTGGCTTTAAAGAATGGCTTTAAACAACGAGGGGCGTTCAAATTTGACCTGGATTTTATTTTTTGTAAATTTCATTGTTGTAAAAATCTAAACTTTCATTGTTGGGATGGCAACTACCGCCTGTCGTGCAAATGCAGCACCACTCATTCAGTTGGCATGACAACCGATTGTTTGTTTAAATCAAATTGAACAACGAATAATCATCAAGTTTCTCCACAAGGAAGGTGTGAAAACATCTGAAATTCATCAGAGACGTCAAAGACAGTTCACTGAGTCATGTTTGTCTCGATCATCCGTCTTTGCTTGGTGCCCAAAGTTTGAAGGAGGGCGAGAATCCATCGGCAATGAACCTCTTAAGGCAAGGCCAGCAACTGCTGTCAATGATATTATCGCACGAACAAATGAGCTGATAAGGGACAACAGGCGGATTCAAATTGGATTCAAATCTGGCGACCGTGGAGTTCATTCAGCAGGTCCTCAGCAACCAATCCAGTGTTCAAGATTTCATCCAGCCAGGTTTCATTCAAACAGAAATTACTAGAATTTCGCCTATGATGCGAACTTTTTCGGACAGCCTGTATATTCAAATTTAACTTCAATTCTTAAAGGATTTTAGTATAGTTTTTTGTTGATATTAAAGGTGTTGATCTCATTTTTACCATGTTCAATAATATTTTATATTTTTTGGTCTGTTTTCATTGCCAATCTCATAATCCGCGTGTTACACCCGATCCTGGACAAGCCACTCATCCCTGATATCATTAAATTATTACAGTTAAACCTCTGAACAGTGGACACTCCGGGAAAATTTTTTGTGTCCATTATTGGGAGATGTCCACTATCGGAGATGTGACTTTCTGGCACTTAAATATTATATTATTTTTCAGCCAGTTTAATTAAACCAACTTTCACAGAAAAAGTTAGAAACTTCGTTTTCGTTGATTTTGGGCTACAGGTATCCATCATAAATGTCCACTTTTCTACTGCTTTTGCATTCATGGAAGAACAGGCCAATCAAATATTTTGAAAGTTAAACAAAATGAAAATTCGAAAATTATTTCAATTTTGATAACGATACATGTACTTTTAATTACATACTAGAAATTTCAATTCATATTTGCATCCTCAAGCCATTTAGTTTTAGCCACATAATAATTTGGTAAAAAAGGCTTCAAAATATGTGAAAAATTATTTTCAAAACAACTGTCATTTGCATAAAAATTTTTGATCTGCTAAAAGGATGTTAGATTATATCATACTATTCCCCCCCCCCCCCTAAATTTTATGATCCATCTTATATATTAATAAAGCGAGATACGCTTAGTTCAAATGTAGCTTTTAGCACCCGAAAGCACTATAGACATGCAGCGCCTCCCACTGGCTGACGTCACGAACTACTTACGTTTAGGTAACATGCTTTCGGGCACCATTTCCTCACCTCCAAATCTTACACCGTGGTACCGAACATGGCCGCCATCTTGAAATCGGCGATATTGAATCTTAAGTCAATTTTTTTAATGGAAAGGGGGTCGTGTGATATATCAAATAACATCAGCATTTTCTGACAATTTCATTCCTGTAAACAGTTATGATTGAAGTAACAGTTATGGTTGAAAAGTCACAACATATTTTGTTTGGAATTACAGGCTGGACTGTTCTCCATAAAGGACAGTCATTTAATGTGTTCAACATGGTGTCCCTCTTGGTCAAGGCACATTTGAAGGCGCTGAATCCAATCGTCATTCGGTGCCTTCAAGTGGTGTAAGATCAGGTGATCCGGGTGGCCATTCCACAGCACCACGTCGGCCAATCCAATGGCCAGGAAATTGAACATCTAACCACTGACGAACATCTGCACGGTAATGTGGTGGAGCCCCATCCTGTTGAAAGTAAGAGGGAAAGCTGCCATCTTCATTCAGAAGCGAGGGAAACACCACTTCTTGCAGAATTTCCAGATAGCGTTGAGCATTTAGGTTCTGGTCAATGAAAATGGGTACAATTACACGGGTACCCGATATTCCACACCACACCCCATAACCTTTACGTCACCAACTACCTTGGAAGGTTCCATCCTGTGTGGATTGTGGTCACTCCAATACCTGTGGTTGTGACGGCTGACTTCACCACTGACATAAAAGTTTGCCTCATCACTGAACTTTGTGCAAAAGAGGGAACTTGTCAATGTTCTTCTAGGGCCCCACGTGCAAAACTGCAGACGTCTGGGTCATTCTCTGCTAGATGCTGGAGTATCTGAATCTTGAATGGATCCATTGATGACCATTAAGGATTCGTACGATCGATGACCGGCTGATTCCACATTCTGCTGACAAACGTCGTGTACTGCAAGCAATAATTGGAGCCAGATACTGTGGACAATATTCAATAAAGACGACAGGAAACTACTGATCCACATGAAATTTTTAATCATGCGCATCCGTTTAAATCTGCAGCTATGACACGAAAACTTCGTTCTCCAGACATCAAAATGATCTCAATTCTCTCCTCCGTGATCAAAGCCATCTTCAGTTACCTGCTACAAAATGAAACGAAATGTGTTGTAGCTTTTGATCCATAACTGCTACTTCAAATCTGTTTACAGGAATGAAATTATCAGAAAATGCTGATGTTATTTGATATATATCACACGACCCCCTTTCCATTTAAAAAACTGGACTTGGATTCAAGATAGCCGATTTCAAGATGGCAGCCATGTTTGGTACATACCGTAAAAGATAGACCACCTCACTTATACCTTACTGGAATATTCAGATTTCCCAATTCCTGCAAGGTTTTCGAAAAAACAGGGTGTACTGCGACTTTTGACTCACCTTGTAAATTTCACTTTGGAAAAACGAAAAGAATTCTTTTAAATGATCGCACTGCAATTTTGTATCCAATTGGATTCACCCAGGAAAATTCGACATTGCATCCTTAACATTTTAAAATATCAAAGGCCATGAGCATTGATTTATTTCTGTTTATATTAAAAAATACTTAATAGATGGATTGAGAGAGTTAAGGAACTCTGTTTACAGCCTCATCAGCATCTCTCATCAACATATAACTTTTTCAATAGAGTGGTATTCAGTCATAGAGCGTGGAATCATGTCCTGAATGTGGTTGTTTATATTGATAGTATCAGTTTTAGCAATAAGGATTGGCGTCTCACACACTATCAGTTGAGATCTTTAGAATTTTCTAATATGTCTAGATAAACATTATCTATAACTTCTCTAAAGAAAGTTACTAATCTATAACTTCTCTAAAGCAATTTACTAAATTGCAAAAGCCATATGAAAATAAATTGTCTCCAGTTATTAGCTCATGAGGAAAAGTACCTACACATTTTCAGCAAAAGCTTGAGCAGCTGGACGCCTAGAAGTTGTATTCTCTTATTTGTTTTATAATAATTTCTTGTATCTCTCCAAAGACTTTAATAAAAAAAGAAATAATGATTTTTCATTTATTTAATTCTTACTTTTTATAACTATCCCCCCTTAAAACGTGAATCATTAAGGCAAGCAGTACGGAAATTTATTAAACTTTTTATTGTGTGTACAAAACATCAGTAAAGGTGGTGTTGCCTTGGCACGGAAAATTCACCTCATCTTCTTAGTCGAAGCAACAATGTAACCTTCATTGTTTCTAACAAACGAAAAAATACTGATTGCTAAAATCAACATGGAAATAATGAATATTACATTGTTGCTTGGACTAAGATGGTCAGGTGACTTTTCAGTGCCAGGGCGTGTCTTTTTCGTCGGCTGCGGCAACACCTCCTAGAAAGAAAGCCTCACAACTGAAACATCATACATTATTACATCGAAGCCAACGAAAAAGACAGGCCTCGAAGCGGAAAAGTCACCTGACCATCTGGGTCCGAACAACAATCCAACCTTCATTGTTTCCAACAATCGGAAAAATACTCATTGTTTACATCCAAGATGGAGACAATGAAGATTGGATTGTTGTTCGGACCAATGGCGTATATTAAAGATAGACTCCGAACAGCGGCAAAAAGTGAAGCAAATTGAGCCATGATAGTTCTGGGCAGGAGTGAGCCATGGAGTAATTACTTGTCTGGGTGCTTTCTTTTTGAAGATTTTGGGCCCGAGGAATAATTAATTCAAAACCATTATTCAGAGTTGTTCTGCGTACAACTGTACAAACAGACAAGAAAAAGTATCAGGAATCATTTTCCACAAAAATAAATCAAAAATACGTAACTAAAATGAAAATACGTTACTGAAAGACAATCGAAACGAAATTGAAATAGAAACCATGATCGAAAAATTGTTTATAAAATATAATAAAATATTTCAAATACAAAGTAAACGAAAAGATAAACTTATCACTCCGTAATCGGCGTGTGAAAGAATTATTAATCAGTTACTCTCGTGTTTAGCCATGTGTTTTGCATCAGATTCACTCACTTTCAGCCATGACAGTTCTGGGCATGGAGCTTCCCAATTTGCTTCAAGTTACAACAATAGGATTCGGAGTCTATCTTTAATATACGTCATTGGTTCGGACCCAGATGATCAGGTGACTTTTCCGCTTCGAGGCCTGTCTTTCTCGTTGGCCTCGTTATTACATCAACATAAATCGACCAAATTTAGGGCTTATTATTGGTAGAAATACGATTAACAATGGTCGAAATATGATGATATAACAATATATGACGTTTCAGTTGTTTGGCTTTCTTTTTAGGAGGCATTGGCTATGCACAATGATGTCAACAACAATAAAGACTGGATCGACCCATCTATGAACGCTTCGCTATTCAAACGTATTGTTGCATCCTCTCCTGCGATCACCTAGCTAATTTTTTTTAAATTTTGTTGTCTAAATAAAATGAAAAGAAAAGGGACTTTAAGATGATTACAGTTGATTGTTTGTAGTTAAAACCATTCTGATTGTTGGCAGTGAAGTGAATTTTGAACGTGATTAATAATGACTTTTTTTGTTTATTGTCGGTGAGGTTTTATTCTTGTCGACTATGACACTAAAAATAAAAAAGGAACGTTTTAAGATTATGGATGAAAAACGAACAGGAAGAGATGTGGGTAAATGTGTTGTTGTTATCCAACGACGATTTCGGATGCAGAACATTTCATTAGAGCCGATCTACCTTCAATAATCGCCAAAGTAGACGACGGAAAGACTGATCGTTGTTAGGTTAAGGAGAACTATATGTTTGGAAAAAAAGGGCATATCCGATAGAAATACATGACTATCAGATACTTCGATGTCAATTTGAAAACTACTACTTGAACGAAAACAAAAGAGAACCACAAAGGAATTCTACCGAATAGAGTGAATCTTGACTAAAGACATTTCGTATAATCATTTGACGATAAAATACTTTCCCAGAACTATTGTAATGAAAGTAATATGTTTGGATAATCTACTTAGTGCAGAGACAATTTGTTAAAATTAATTCTTTATTGCACCGACGAATATCGAGAAATAAAAACTTCGAGGTTGGAGAATCGTTGCCATAGGAATCTACACGGCGAAATTCGACCAACCCCGGACAGCACTGTTGAAAGATCCACGTCGATCCTGGAAACTGGAACAACCCCAAACTTCACGTTAGAAGCAAGTCGTCCTATCCACTATATTCTTCAAGGAGCGATCGTCAAGCCACTGACGTCCATTGGAGAAGGATCACGGAGACGAAAGTTTGCGAGAAGACCGAATACGGTGAACTTAAGACGAGACGATTCAAAGAGAAGTATCTGGCGAAACGCAGGTAATCTTTTGACCGATATATTGGTGGGTCCCCTTAGAAGACAACCAGGCCTTTGACCACAAGAACTGTTGTTTAAAAAAAGGAATTATTTAGAGAGAACTCCCAGTTAAATGAATAGAAAGTTAAAGATCACTTAGTCTATAAAGAAAA
>JAHWFO010049645.1:0-79037 GCA_023313115.1 Rhysida immarginata
CCAACGCCCAAATTAAAAGCCCAACGCCCTAATTAAATGACCAACGCACTAATTAAATGATCAACGCCCAAATTAAAGGGGCAACGCCCTAATTAAATGACCAACGCCCCAAAAAAGGGGGGAGGGAGGACGTAGATTGGCTGGAATAAACCACGCCCACCTCATTAATATGCGCGTAGTTGGACTTTATCTACTACTAACGGTTTTATAATAATGAAAAAAATGAAGTATGTAATATTGCTACACTTTTGGATCCTAGATTCAAGTTAAGTGGATTTAAAAGTCGAGAAAATGTTGACTATGCTGTAAAATTACTAAAGCAAGAAATACGATCTCATGAAAATAATCTTCAGAACTTAAGTTCATATGAATTTAATAACACTGATACTGACTCGATAAATATTACTGAGACTGAAGAAGTTAGTCAAAAGTTTAGATTTTGGAAAAAATTTAATGATAGATTACAGAATTCCCAAAGAACTTCTGATGTTATACTAAAATCTTATCTAAATACAACGAATATTGCTAGAGATAAAAATCCACTAGTTTACTGGCAAAATGAGTGTGATTCTGTTTTAAAAAGTTTGGCAGAAGAATATTTGTGTATCCCATGCAGCTCTGTTCCATCAGAGAGATTATTTTCTAAAGCTGGAGAGTTGATTAGTAAGAAAAGGAATCTGATTAAACCGAAGCTTGTTAATGAAATTTTTTGAATAAAAATGAATAATGTGATAAATTTGTTTGTAATTATTTCATAAAAATAAATGTTTGTTATTGCCATTAAAATGATTTTATTTAATGTTTTTTGTTGTTGTCTTGTTTTTTTTTACTTTACATGTTTTAAAAAAATACTTGATCAATACTCGAATACCTGGGTATGATCGAGTACTTGATCGATCGAGTATTGCATCTCTGATCGCGATAAAAAATATATAAACCTCTAATGCGATTATCTAATCGCACACAGTCTTTTACTCTATATAGTATGGGATGCAGGTATTTTTTCCATAGACCTAATAGTTTCCTAATAATTTCGACCATGACTCGTCGAATCGACGATGGTTTGTAACAATGAAACTTTTTTCAAGTCCTTCAAAAGTATCAATTAGAGTGTAATCGGCCTAAAAATTTTTTTTGATGATCTATTTTACTTATATTATTCTTTTATATCATTGTTTTTCATTATTTCAGTTATAATTATTAATTTTATAATATTATAACAATTTTATATTTCGAACTATGCAAATAGCAATTAAGTGTTAAATTCTTATATGAATGCAAAATTAAGGCTGAAAACGAAAAATAATTTCATATTTTTGGTTTGTAATAAACTTTTATGAACCAAACAATGATAATATAATTATATATGAAAAATTTATATTTAACATTTCAATAATAATTTTATATATAAAAATGCATATCACTTACTGTGAAATCGGCAAAATAATAAATTTTTAATGATACCTTTTATTGTATTATTCTTTGTTATTAATCTTTTTTTTGTCAATTCAATAATAATTATATTTTTAGAGTATTATTAGAGTTGGAGATATATAAAGTGTTAAATTTTTACATAAAGGTAATAAATCTGAAAAAAAAGGCTGTAATAGAAAAATAATTTCAGTTTTTTTGCTTTATAATAAACTATTAGGAACCAAACAATGATAATAAAAATAGAAATTAAACATTTCTATAAAAATTTTATTTATAAAAATACGTATTATTTAATAGTAGTCGAATCGACGAAGCTTTGTGATCCAGAGTTAATTTGTAGCCTATATAAGAATATAGAGTATATACTGTATAAGAATTAAAGAAGTTATTATTTTTTCCTGTGCCTTCATATGTACTTTTTTTTTTTTTACTTTAATCAGTAAATATATTAAATGAGGTGAAATCTCCTGACTTCATATCCGTAAATGCTCCACCTTCCCTGCTTCCATCAGTGCCTGTGGATTTTCACTCAAGAAATGAACCTAGTCCACCAGATTGTGTAGAACATGAAAGAAATAATTCATCTGTACTAACCGTAAGGAGACATTATTGCTTAATATGTAACTTCTCTACATCAAATTTCACACTGTTTCATCAGCATATTCAGAAATATCACAAAATGGGGGGGAAATTGAAATTGAGTTGCAATCTGTGTGGTTATGTAGCTTTCAGGCCTCGGAGCGGGCCGCTTTTTTAGCTTTTAGTCTTTTTTCCACGTTAGTCTCTTTATTTAAGAAGTCTCTTTTCTCTCCTTTTTTGAGCCTGCAAGTGGCCAAATGTCAATCAAATGTACAAATGTAATTTTGAAGCACTTTCTACCACGGTGTAAGAATAAAGAATTTACTCTTACACCGTGCTTTCTACGATGATCCGCCATTACCGGAAGTGACCATTTTTGCAGGCGTTCGCAAGCTCTAAAGTTCCCTCGCGGAACCAAAGTTATTTCGTTGGCCCCGGTTCGTTCGCATACGACGTAGCACAAATAGTAATGTTTTCCAGGTAACGTCACTCGACGATGTGCAATGAGTGATTGGTTTGCAATAATTGTTTTTGATCACGTGTTTGATGCAAATGATGTCATGCCACAGCCTACATACATGATTAGATATCGCATAGAGTAGGAGGAGATCGGCCATTGCCAGACGCTCTCGTAGTGCCGTTGCTATGTAAAAAAAGTAGTTTATGAATAGAATGCATTCAAATAATAGTATTCGCCACATTTTTATTTTGTACTGATTTAATTTATGACGAGCAGCACATATAAAATATCCGGACTCGGGTGCCAGCAGTTCGTATACGGATGCAATTCAGTGAGGCGCCCGGTTTTCCAGGGTAATTATTATAATTAATTTAATTTTATTCATTAATGAATTACAATAATGAATTTAAATTGGGGTCATTTTTAAAAATAATTTTTCGGTAGAAGTTTTATCTCGAAATTTGAACGTGAAAAGTTTTGTATTTTAATATTCGGCGTATGAAATTTATCTAAATAAGTTAACTAATTTCAACAACAATTGAAAGAAATATTGGTACATCACAATGTATTAGAGTACACTGTCCTATGAATTTTATTTAAATTATAAGCATGAGACAAACATAAAAAAGCCAAATCATTTGCATGAATCCCATCATTTGCAATTTCATACTATTATAATAATTGTGGGTTTATTCATCTGTTGTCCATTGTAATCTGTACCAGCAGGGGTCTGTGATCTGGGAACACCTATACCTATCGATTGGACTCCATGTAGTTTTCGAGATATGAATTTTTTTGTTTTATTTTCATATTCTTTTAAAGTTTGGACGGTTTTAGCTATAACTTTTTCTGTGAAGTGATTCTTTGAGATTTTCTTTGTTAGTATTATGGCTAGCATGTGTGTGTTCGTCTGTAACAACACTAAACACTAAAATTCTAACTACTACTGGCTCATATTTTGGTCACAGAATTAAAATTCCTGTTTGAGAGAAATTGTTACTTGATTTCAACTTGAAAAAAAAATTACTTAACCCTGACTGAATAATTTCCTGATAATTTTAAAAACTTTATGGGTTCCTTAGCTCTCAAAATAACACAAAAAGTTGGTACTTTATATGGCATTTTTACGCGAAAACCGAGTTGATACAGTCGAAAATCCAAAACTGGCTCGGCGTCACAATTTTCAATACCAATTTAGTGTGAATTTGTGGATGGGCGTTGTTGGCAGAGAACTGATTGGCCCAAAAGAACTCCCAACGAGATTAAATGATGAAAATTATTTAAATTTTTTACAAAATGATTTTGTGGAGACCATGGCAGATTCGGATGTCACTTTATCAACACGCCAGAACATTATATTTCAGTGCGACGGTGCCTCTTGCCACTTTGCAAGAGAGGTTAGAGGCCATTTGAACGAGCATTTCCCAGAGAGGTGGATTGGCCATAATGCACCAATCGCCTGGCCTCCAAAGTCCCCTGACCTGAACCCCATAGATTTATTTTATTTGGGGATGCTATAAGGAATTGGTGTATCATCACGAATTCTCGAGTTTGGAGGAGTTAAAAACTAAATTCAATGAAGCCCAAGAAATAATACGACAAAAAACCCAAGCCTTCCGAGATTTGCGCAGTAATTTTTTGCGTCGGTGCCGTCTGTGCATTGCGGCAGGTGGCAGGCACTTTGAACAATTATTGTGAAAACAGTAATAAATAAATGATTTCTTAAGATTATTTCTGTTGTTTTATTCAGCACAATGTGAAAAACTAATTATGATTTGAATTTAAATACGTTATTTTACATCTTTTTATCTAACATTCCTAATTTCACTATTTTCGATTGTATCAACTTTAAACTCCGTTTTCGTGTAAAAATGCCCTATAAAGTACCAACTTTTTTGTGTTATTTTGAGAGCTAAGGAATCCATAAAGTTTTTAAAATTTTCAGGAAGTTATTCAGTCAGGGTTAAGTAATTTTTTTTTCAAGTTGAAATCAAGTAACAATTTCTCTCAAACAGAAATATTAATTTTGTGGTCAAAATCTGAGCTAGTAGTAGTTAGAATTTTGGTGTTTAGTGTTGTTACAGACGAATACACATGCTAGCCATAATACTAACAAAGAAAATCTCAAAGAATCACTTCACAGAAACAGTTATAGCTAAAACCGTCCAAAATTTTAAAAAATCTGAAAATAAAAAAAAAAAATTCGTATCTCGAAAACTACAAAAAATCGCGGACCATACTTGGGATCCAGTCGATAGGTATTGGTGACCACAGATCTTCGCTGGTACAGGTGGGACACCCTGTGTAATAAAGAAAAAAACAATTAACATAAATAAAAAGGAACTATTTAAATTATATTTTTTATTATTTATCTGTTTATTTTTTCTTTTTCATTATTATATAAAACATTGATAGGTGAGTGAGGGGGACTAGTCAATGGAGTCATGTTTTTTATCGTCAAAAAAAAATGGCGCACAATGAGGGTTGTGTGAGCAAGCGCATTGTCATGTGGAAGAACCAGTCATCTAACTGCCACAACTCAGCAAGTTTTTTCCTCAAACTGTTGCGCAGCCTTTATAAAAACTTCAAGGTACAAACTGTTTGGAGTCTCGAATTGATGAATTCTGCATGCACAACATCCCTCACATCCAAAAACGCTGCGCAAACAAAACAGTCTTTACATAACGGTTCGCAGAACCAACACCACTCTAAAACAGTCTTTTCGGTGGTGTTGGCAGAGCCTAAGCACAAGCTTTCCTAGCAATGCCGCTTGGCTTAACTAGGGCAGAGTAGATAAAAGGAGGGCAGTGACATCGATCGGAAGTCCCCCATTTTTGTTCCCACTGTGAATCAGGAGTACATTACAGCCTTCGAGCATAAAAATAGAAAGTTACAGCTCAATATACATAAGCCTAGTACACACCAGCTGCAAATGCCCATTGCGTTACACCGGATGGAAACAAGTGTGGACGGTTGCTTGTGTCAAAATATGCCTCGAAGATAGCAACGGGCACGAACGCTCGGAAGGCGGTTTTCCCCCGACACATCAAAGGATTGAAACTGAACTGGTGTGGACGGGGAGAGTTTCTGTTTAAATAAAATCAGTGGTTTTATTTTTATTTCTTTAAAGGAATAAATAAATATAGTCTCTATTTTTTTAATGTATTGATTTTTTAATTTATAAGTTTATATAAATGATAATTTATTTATTTATTTATTTTACAACAAATATCTTATTAATTTATACATTAAATATACAAATATAAATTCACGACTGTAATGAGTTAAAAAAAATATTTCTCTTTGTTGTTTAAGATGTTATGGGAATATAAAATATTACAGAAGTGAACCGTAGTTTTAAATATGTGTTATATAAGCCGAAATCTTTGGGCAGTTTCTAAATTATTTTTTATATTATTTTTTTAATACCAAAATATTAAATATATGCTCGTTATAATGAAACCAACGAAAGAGAAGAGGTTCATATAAAACCTTGACCTTTTCTGATCGCAATTGGGAGTGTCAACAATGCTTTATCTGACCCCCGCCCCAAAATCTTCGATTCAACGCCCAAACCCTTCAGTTCTGATTAAACCACAGCAGAATATTGCCACGCTCTTTTATCTATGTACAATCGTTTTTCGATTTTTATATAAGAGTTTTATTTATATAATTTTTATTTTAACCTAAAAATGGAATTCAGTAATGAGTAGTCTTATGACTCATCGATACATATCGCAATCAAGAAGTGCTTTGGGATCCAAAGCACACGGATTATTATAATCGTATAAAAAAGGAGGACGCCTGGCAGGCGGTTTCCCGGCAGATGGATAAATCCGTCGAAATTTGCCGTAAGATGGAATACCTGTTGGCATCATTTCGTAGGGAGCGGATGAAAATAAACAGAAGCACAGGAACAGGCAAAAGTGAGAATTTTTTTCAAAAAAATTCAATCTTGTGTAATATACAGTATTATAAAATAGATTCAAATTTTAGTCCAAATTCTATATCATATAATTTAAAGGTAATTTAAATGCAATGATTTAAGCAGATGTTTCCAATTCACTGTTTAAACAAAGTTAAAACATTTATTGTAGGAGCAGTGAAGTTTACAAGAGCGGGTGGTTTGTTTACGAAAGCATGTGCTTCTTACTGGATAAGAATAGATAAGGTGCGTCCAATAAATATAGAACTACCCATGAAAATGCAAATAACTCTTACATTTTTTAACAAAATTAAATAACAATTTATTTATTGTTTATAAATGACAATGTGAGCATGTTGACACAATGTAATGATAAAATAAGAAATAGAAAGAAAAATAAACTGAAAAAGGTAGATTTTGTCTGTCCAAAAATTATAAAACCACAGTCAAAAAAAAAAAAAAAACAGGAAAAAAAAACCAAAATCGACTGGACCAAAAATTACACATTCCCCTTCATTGCAATGGTTTTCCCCATTCAAATTTGTGATAAAAATATGTGAAAGCTGACATTGTAAAACGTCTTGAACCACTTTTTTAACAATGCCCAAAGCCAAATCTCTATCGGATTTTGAGAAGGGTCAAATTCGTGCTTTACATGATTGAGGCAATTCTGCTAGACAAATTGCAAATACGTTAGGTAGATCACACAATGTGGTGCTGAATTATTTGCGTTTAGATGATCAGTATGGAGTAAAGAAGTCAACAGGTAGGCCGCAGAAACTTACACAACGCCAGAAAAGAATCATTGTGCGCGAAATAAGTGGAAATAATGCTTCTTTGCGATCTCTTGCGTATTCTCCAAACTTTCCTGTTTGCAAATCTACAATTGCCAATGTAGTACATCAGTCTGGCAATGTGGTATTCAAGAAGAGGAAGCCACGACCTATTCTGAAATTTGTCACAAAGAAAAGCGCCTTATTTGGGCAAGGGAAATAGTGCAATGGGGGAAAAAGTTCAGGTACGTGGTGTGGAGTGGAGTGATGAAAAAAGATTTAATCTAGACGGGCCGGATGGATTCCAGTACTGCTGGCATGACATTCGCAAAGAGGAACAATTCTTCTCTAAAAGGCAACAAGGTGGTGGCAGTCTAATGGTGTGGGGTGCATTAGGGTTTTATGGAAGATCAAATTTGGCTTTTGTCGATGGACGAATGAATGCAATTAAATACCAACAAAGGCTTGAAACGAATTTATTGCCATTCGGGGAGAGAATGGGAGGACGTCACTCGAAGTTCCAGCAAGACAACGCTCCTGTTCACAGTGCAAAAAGCACTCAACAATGGTTTCAACAAAAAGGAATCAAAGTGATGAACTGGCCACCACTTTCTCCCGACCTAAACCCAATGGAGAATGTTTGGGGTAGCTTGGCATGAGCAGTTTACAAGGGTGGAAAACAATATGCAAATGTTGACGATTTGAAGAGGTCTGTTGTTGAAGAATGGGAAAAATTGGACGAAGAAGTGTTCAAAAATTTGTTGAGACAATGCCAACCCGAGCTATAAAAGTTCTGGAAGCTCAAGGAAAATTTATTGGATATTAAGCTTTGTGGTTTTATAATTTTTGGACAGAAAAAATCTACCTTTTTCAGTTTATTTTTCTTTCTATTTCTTATTTTATCATTACATTGTGTCAACAAGCTCACATTGTCATTTATAAACAATAAATAAATTGTTATTTAATTGTGTTAAAAAATGTAAGAGTTATTTGCATTTTCATGGGTGGTTCTATATTTATTGGACGCACCTTATGAGCCAACAAGGTCAACGGTAAGTAAAATTGTCGTTTTATGAAGATTTAATTTATTATTTAAATATCGCAATAACAGGAAAACACAAATCCACAAAAAAATTTTTAATGACTCAGATTACATTTCGGAATTCATAATTCCTTCATCAGTGAGTTCATTAAATGTACATCTGAGTCATTAAAATTTTTTTGTGGATTTGTGTTTTCCTGTTATTCCGATATTGTATATTGGTGTTCACAGTTTCTGGCTATTTTGTTTTAATTATTATTTAAATTGAAGGAAAGAAACATCAGTAAATTTTAAATTGCATACATTTTCTCTTTTATTAATTTTACTATGCTGCAGTATCTATCAGGGTAACTGCAGATCGCGAAAGTCACGAAAAAAATAGCGAAATTGGAAAATAAGTAAAAAAATTCAGAATGTATTTGAATTTTAGAAAATTTAATTCAGAAAATAGTTTTTTAAAGCTTTTTTTGATATTTAGTTTTCTTTAAATTGATTTTCTAGACTTGTAACAATAATTAAATAGAAGTATTATTTAAAAAAAAAATTTTTTGGCGTTAAAAATAATAAATTAGGTCAGATAATTTTTTAAGAAGTCCTCAAAAAGTCACTAAAAAGACACGAAATTGACTTTCTGAAACTCTGTAGACACCCTGACTATGAAAAATTTCAAATTTTTTATGTGATTTGGATTTTAGGTTCAATTTGTCATAGATATCATTTGCTTATATTAATTACATTATTTAACAGTAATAAACTATAATTTAATTTATTAATTAATTAAAAATTAATACAGTAACTTATAAAAAAAAAGAGTAATTTTTACAATGAGTTGGTGCAAAAATCTATGCATAGTCATCTTGCCACGACAGTCTGCCTTTCTTCAAAAAAAATCGGCGAGCTTCTCTCTGACCTGTTGCAATCCTGACTTGGTTCTCCGTGCTGTCTTTTGTAATTGTATAAACTCGGAGGAAGGAAGAAAAGGAGATGAAACGACCTGTGTCAACACCACCTAGACAGAAGGCCTGCGCACAGAAATGTCATACATTGTTACATCATCATCAAACGGCCAAATTAAGGGCTTATTATTGGTAGAAATACGATTATACCCTGTCCAACGAAAGTTGGAGTGGGCGTGTCCAGTTAAGCTTCCTATTTCAATTGTTAGACATTATTGATTCTACTTTGGCAGCAACGTCTAACAATTGAAATAGGAAGTTTAAGTGGACACGCCCACTCCAACTTTCGTTAAACAGAGTATAACAATAAGCGCTTTAGTGTGATGTAACAATATATGACATTTCTGTGCGCCTAAGTTGACTGAAGCCGGAAGTCGAAATGTATTCTGGGACGAGTACACATTGCTCTACTTGATTGTGTATCAAAAAATCTAAAGAATTTTAAAATTTATTTATTCCTGTTCAGCATATGGGTATACTAACAGGCCATCTAAAAAAAACCCAGGAATTACTTTTCACAGATATACGAAATACATACACAGGCGAATGAATTAGAAACCCGTGATGAATTACTGTACTGATATGTAAAAGCGGGGTCACAGGTCAGAAACGATTGTGATATGCAAATGAATGCAATCATGTGAGGTACATGCTCATTCCAAGCTGCAGGTACATGATAGGAACAAGCTGCAGCTGCTCAAGTTCAGCAAAATGGGGAAAACAGCAGACCTGTCTGAGTTCCAAAAAGGAGTTATTGTGGGAGCCCATCTAGCTGGAGCTACGACATCCAGGACAGTACAACTGACCGGTATCTCAAAAGGTCAGGTCTCCAAGGTGTTCAATGCGTGGAAACGAAATCCACAAGAGTTGTCGAAACGGCAGAATTGTGGATCAAAAACAATCAACACAGACAGGGATGGATTGTGCGGCAAAATCGAAGGTCTACAGTGGAGCAACCGACGGCAGACTTCAATGAAGGATCATCGCAACCCATCTCCTCCAGAACAATGAGGAAGTGTCATGGTATGGTCCATGTTTTTTTGGTATGGCAAGGGTCCCCCTGATATTCCTTGACAGTCGGGTGAAAGCCAAAGACTACCTGAACATTGTTGCAGATCCTGCAATGGTACATTTGTACCCAAATGGTGACGGGTTCTTCCTGTCGACAATGCTACTGTCCATCGAGCAAAATTGTTCAGGGGTGCTTTTCTGAACATGACACAGAGATGCAACATCTGCCGTGGCCAGCGCAAAATCCGGATTTGAATCCGATCGAGAATGTTTGGGACATGTTGGAAAGAGACATTCGTCGAAGGCATCTGTCTCCGTCTACTCTGCAGGACCTGAAGGTCTCTCTGACAAATGCATGGTCTGCGATTACCTTACCTGCATTGCAACACCTTGTAGAGTCCATGCCAAACCGCGTATGTTCTGTAATTACAACCAAAGGAGAGTCAATACCATATTGAACGAAGGTTTCTAATTCACTGGCCGGTGTGTGTATGTTGATCTTAACTAGTGATTAGATGACACTAAATTTAATAATAAATCATCTTTACTAAAATAAGTGAATCTAGAAAAAAATGAAATTTAAAATTTGGAACTAATGTAGATTCTTATCGATTATAGATTTCCATGTAAAAATGAACTTAGGAAATAATGGCTAATAGCCTTAAAGAGAAAAAATTTTTCGCCATCCACGTGTGCAGTTTTATGCTCAGAGCATTTCGAAGAGCATTGTTTCGATCGATCTTCGAAATTCCTTGTTCGATTGAAAGAAAATTCGGTACTCTCAGTTTTTAAAGATTTTCCAAAACATCTGCAAAAGTTGAGTTATTTTATGTGTAACAAAACTAATTTTCTGCTCTTTTCATGAGAACTGATTAATGAGTAAAAGAAATATTTATTTATTCACTATGTTTTCATTTTTTAATAGTCTTCTGAATTATTTAAGTTAAAAATTGCAAAGAAGCTTAAAAGGCTTGGCCTAATTTATTAATGCATTGTCTTCTCAATAAATAAATACATTAAAAAGTGATGATTTTAATGATAAAATTGTCTTAAATCAATTTGTATATAGGGCGATTTCAAAGTAATGTTACAGAAGAATATGTTATATACAGGATGCTAAAATAAGTGTGCGTTCAAATATGCCAGGTATAATACATATGGTGTTACAGGCATGAACAATTGATGGTGATCTACATGATCTACAGGTGTGGCATACACAACGGTCTTCAGGTATCCTCACAAAAAGTGTAGCGGATTAAGATCTGACTTAGTCATGAGATGCTCGGAGGAAGGAAGAAATTTCTTCCTTCCTCCGAGATGGGATGGGACGTTGTTAACCTATTTATCTGTCCCAAATGTTGCACCATACATTAAATGTGTGTCGGTTAGCTCACTCAAGCTATAAAACTCTATTTTACAATGTTGAATCTCTGCTCTCAATGAACCTAAAAACAACAGAAAATGGCAAACAGTCAAAACACTAAAACAAGTGTAGCGCTATACCGGTGAGAGAGACAATACACATTGCTCAATAAAGGATGTTTGTTTTAGTAACCTCTATATACCATATTCTTTTGTAACATCTGTTTTGAATTGCCCTGTATATAAACATAATGACCATTAGGTTGATGTGTAAATTTTCTAAAAAAAAATACTTCTTAATAAATCCATTTTGCATGTGTTTTACATAATTGTTTTATAAAAAAATACTAATTTTATTTATTGGTGTTATAATAAATACAAATCGTACTATAACTTTTTTTGTTTGATTGAGAAAAGGCATGACTAACAGCAAATCCTTTAAAATTATAGTCTAGTCTTATTTGCAGAAAGTATTCTTCTTTTCTATCATTGATTTTGTCGATGCTTCTTTTAAGCTTCTTTAACAAAAATGTATTTAAATATTCTTGGTTCATATGTTTCCATTCTTAGATAATAAAATTTTTATATAAATTTGTTTACATTAGGTATCAAAAAGCGTAGGCCACCAAAGGATCGGACAATAAATAAAAGCAATGTCAATGGATCTTTAGAAGTATCAATAGAACTAGATGAACAGCCTTCCTCTAATTCTTTCGAGGCGACAGCTTCATCATTTTCTGCTGCATCCAGTGCAACAATTAATTGGCCTGATGTACCAACAGTTTGTCCTAACAAAGAATTTTATAAAAGAAAGCTTGAAGAAAATATTCAGCAAACAAACAAATACCAGAGGAAAATCAAATATTTACAACAAGTGAAAGACGCCAGAAGGAAAAAAATGCAAGTATCAATTGAGTTCTTCAAGCTTTAAGAGATAAGCGATTAGCAGATAATGATGCAATTGACACATTATCCAAAGTAGCAGCACCCAATAAAGAGAATTATGCAAGGCAATTAATGATAAGAAGCCTGTAAGTTATTCAGGTGAATTAAAATCATTTGCATTGATGCTTCATTTTCTCTCTCCAGAGGCATTCCAGTATGTCAGAAGTACACTGAGTTAGCAAAACTCATGGGATAGTTACTTAATATCTGGTCGGGCCACCTCTGGCCCTGTGGAGTGCAGCAATATGGCGTGGTAGTGAGTCTGCAAGTCCCTGGTACACTTCTGGAGGCAGTTGACACCAGATAGTCTGCAGAGCCGAAAATAGTTGCTGCCCGTTCGTGGGCGGATGATCCAGTGCCCGGAGCCTGACTTCAACAGCATCCCAGATATGCTCGATGAGATTCATGTCAGGGCTCCGGACTGGCCAGCTCAGTCGTTGGACCTCTCCTGCATGCTCCTCGAACCATCCGCGGATGATATTGGAGCGATGTGGTGGAGCATTGTCATCTTGAAAGACTGCTACGTCGTCAGGGTGTTGAAATGTCAATAAATGGACAAGTGCGAGTCGAACTCGCGTGGAGAGGGTTCCGAACGATGAATATGTTATCTACCATGTTTTTTTCTTTTAATCTGACCCAAATTTGTAAAAGAAAGTATGTATGGTCAGGAATGTAGAGGGAAATTTCTGAATATATTGTCTATTGCTGAATTCTGTCTTGTTGTATATTCTTGAATACGTGGAGTAAGACCGAGTGATAGAAGGTATTCTAATATTTCATTTTTTGATTTGTCCTTAAAATTAATAGTGAAGCCTCCTGCTATAATAATCTTTTCGGTGCTTTGAATTGGAGGCATTCACAATGCCCACCCCTTAGACTATCTATAAATAAAACCTGAAGAATTGACCGACCGTTCGACTTTGCGAATACAGTAACGATTTTTTAATTAACATCGTTCTGGCAATGCAGTACCACACATTCGCAACTGATTTTTATTAAAATTTAAATAAAAATTAAATTTAATTTAATAATTTAAAATAGGTAAAATTACTTATTTAGGATTTTAATTTGAATTTCCTACTGTATTTAATCTAGCGCGAATTCTTTTTAATGATAATAGATATATTAAAAAACGTAGCTAACATTGGCTGCGAGTAAAAAACGTAGCCCACGAGAACGACAGGCCTGGGCACTCAAAAGTCACCTGACCACAGTAGTCTGAGCAACAATCCAAACTTCATTGTTTCCAACAAACGAAAAAAACACCGATTGTTAAAATCCGAGATGGAGACAATAAAAGTTAGATTGTTGCTCAGACTACTATAGTCAGGTGACTTCTGAGTGGCAACACGGATGACACAGGCAACTCCCAGGCAGCACGGCCAACAATAAATACAGGCCGGGGCAGTTGAAAATCACCTTTTACGTTGTTTTCGACTGCCCTGGCCTGTATTTAAAGCTGGCCTTGCTGCCTACTGTTTGACGTTAAGAGTCTTCCGTGCCGAGGCCTTGTGTCTAGAAGGTGTTGGCCCAGGCCTGTCTTTCTCGTTGGCTACGGTAAAAAAACTATGACATCAGTATTTTCTCGAAATTTAACAATGTTTTTTCATTTGTTGGAAACAATAAAGGTTGAATTGCTCGTCACTATCATAGTCTTATAATTCCCTGGTCTGTACCAACACCACCTAGACAGTAGGCCTGCGCACAGAAACTGTATACATTGTTAGGTCATCATTAAACGGCCAAATTTAGGGCTTATTATTGGTAGAAATACGATTAACAATAGCCACTTTCTTGTGATGTAACAATGTATGACGTTTCTGTGCGCAGGCCTTCTGTCTAGGTGGTGTTGTCTGTGCACTGGCACCGATTTCCATTGTTTTAGTCCAACAATTGGATTGCTGTATTTAATGAAGAGCACAATCTATAGATATTCATGGTCAACGAGCTTCGGATATTTTCCATTGTTTCGAGAAGCTAAGGAAAACAGATCGCGCCTAGTGCCGCATAGATCGCATTGAAACTGAAAATGAAAGTAAAGTTTCTGTTTGTCGATAGGACGGCGCTGCAGGCGTCTTTGGGCCGATTGTACATGCAGTGCCACTTTCAATAGAGTTCCCACCCTACCGGGAGTTAGAAACTTTAGCTTCATTTTAACAATGAAACTCGATGACCATGAATATCTAAAGACCAATGACGTATATTAAAGACTGTGTTCAAAAATCCTCATCGGTGAGAGAATGATGACGTAATTTCTCACTGGGCTAACCGTCTTTTTTCTCGACGAGGACAATTAGACTAACCGGTTAGGCATAGCAGCACCATAATAGTAAAAGAGATTTTTTACTATTATGGCAGTACTAACTGGCGTTTCTGACCGCATTAAAATGAGGTCAAAGTTTTCTCACTGGGATTTCTGACCGACCAAATGCTAACTCTTCTCACCGGTGAGAGTGTTTGACCTTAGCCAAAGATAGACTCCGAATCCTATTGTTAACAGCGGCAAAAAGTGAAGCAAATTGAGCCATGACAGTTCTGGGCAAGAGTGAGCCGTGGAGTAATTAGCTGTCTGGCTGCTTTGTTTTCGAAGATTTGGGCCTGAGAAATTCCTCAAAGTTAAACTGCGTACAACTGTACAAATAGACAAGAAAAAGGTTCAGGAATCATTTTCCACAAAAATAAATCAAAAATAAGTAACTAAAATGAAAATACGTAACTTAAAGACAATCGAAACGAAATTGAAATTGAAACCATGATCGAAAAATTGTTTATAAAATATAATAAAATACTTCAAATACAAAGTAAACGAAAAGATAAACTTATCACTCCGTGAAAAGCGTGTGAAAGAATTATTAATCAGCTACTCTCGTGTTTAGCCATGTGTTTTGCATCAACTTCACTCACTTTCGGCCATGATAGTTCTGGGCATGGAGCTTCCCAATTTGCTTCAAGTTACAACAATAGAATTCGGAGCAAGGCTTTTGTATAGAACAAAACTGTCAGCTACTATTACGTGTTCAGCAACAAATATGTAACATTACCTGACAGTTTTGTTACGTTGTGCGATCGTTAGAATGCATTGTTAAGTTTGAGCTGTAGCCAAATTCATTCAAGAGAGGGGGCAAAAAACAACTCTTCAGTAAAAACAGCAATCCAATTGTTGGACTAAAACAATGGAATTCAATGCCTGTGCACCACCTTCTAGAAACTACCAGGCCTGAACATGGAAAAGATAAAGCATTGTTATGTCAAACTGGTGGTGCTATTACAGAAGTTAGTTCAACGTCACAATCTTAGTGCTTTAACAATACATTATTGACGTCATGTTCAGGCCTAGTAGTATCTAGGAGGCCTTGGTACCACGGTCTATAGATATTCATGGTCATCGAGCTTCGGCCATTTTCCATTGTTTCGAGAAGCTAAAGAAAACAGATCGCGCCAGGTGCCCCATAGATCGCACTATTTCCGACCGCAACCTGCGATAGAGATTTTCATTGAAACTGAATACGAAAGTCAAGTTTCTCTCTGCCGATAGGGTGGCGCTGCAGGCGCAGTTGGACAGATTATACATGCAGCGCCACTTTTCAATAGAGTTCCTGCCCTACCGGGAGCTAGAAACTTTAGCTTCATTTTAACAATGGAGCTCGATGACCATGAATATCTTTATACCGTGCTGTGCACAGACCAGGGGATTAAAAGACTATGGCAATTATGGACACGGACAAGGAGCAGGAGAAGTTAGCATTTTACATTCAGGATGATTATTGAAAAACAACTCATTTATTTTATATTTGTCTTGTATTCCTAATGTATTTACGTTCATTATATATATATTTTTTAATTTCTAATTTTTATTTTGAACAAAACAGTTTCAGTTTCAGTTTCAGGAATAGCTGAAGGAATAGATCGATATTACAATATTGAGAGATTTACCATGTTATTTTAAGACCATAGACTTCTTATAGGTTTTCCAGTAATCTATAATCAAAGAACTATTTTCTGTATTTTTTTCGAAATTTTAGGCTCAGTAGTTTCGGAGATAAGGTGGGGGGAATGGTCAATTTCCATTTTTTTTTCTTAAATAACTTTAAAACTATTCATTTTGAAATTATAAAAAAATATATTTGAGACCCCCACAACAAGCCCTTTCATTTGATATATCACAGGATACAGTTTGCAAAACTTTTTTTTTTAATTTTCTAATTTGTCCCCAAAAAGTGACCCCCATATTCAAAATTCATTTATTTACGTTACACGTCCGTGTTTGGGTCACAGAAATACATATGTGTACCAAATTTCAACTTAATCGGTCCAGTACATTCGGGAATGGGGGGGATGCTCAATTTTCATTTTGTTTCTTACATAATTTTAAAACTATTTATTTAAAAATTATAAAGGAAATATATTTGAGACACTCACATAAAGCCCTTTCATTTGATATATCACACGATACAGTTTGCAAAAGTTTTATTTTTAATTTTCTAATTTGCCCCCCAAAAGTGACCTTCATATTCAAAATTCATTTATTTACGTTACACGTCCGTGTTTGGGTTCCAGAAATACATATGTGTACCAAATTTCAACTTATTCGGTCTTGTAGATTCGGAGTAAATTGGCTGTGACGCCGGGACAGACAGACACAGGAGTGATCCTATAAGGGTTCCGTTTTTCATTCGGACGTACGGAACCCTAAAAACGGGTGCAGATGGTCTCCGATGAGTTGACGATACCGTGGACCATTCAAAGTTTGGTCCAGGATAACCAGAGGGCCCATTCCAAACCAGGAAAACACGCCCCAGACCATCACTGACGCCCCACCACCCTGCACCACCACCTGTTGGCATGCGGGATCCATCGTTTCGTGAGGTCTGCGCCACACACGGTGCCTCCCATCAGTGTGGTACAGTTGATATCGTGACTCATCTGACCATATGACGTTACGCCACTGTTGCAGAGTCCAGCCAAGATGGTTGGTGGCAAATGCACAACTCGCGACGACGTGTCATTTCTGATTAATCACTTATCCAAGCTCTTCCCACAACGTCTAATGGTCCATTCCCAAAATCCGTTACCCCTGTGAATTCGTGAGCCATGCCCATCAATCAATGTGCTTGCTATCCCATGAGTTTTGCTAACTCAGTGTACATTGGCGACGTGTCTTCCAGACTCTAGAACCATTTCAAAATGGTATCAGAAATTAGATGGCAGTCCAGGATTCACAAAAGAATGTTTAGAGTGCCTAAGTAATTTGACTCAAAATTCATCCTATCCCATAATATGCGCCTTATTTATATATGAAATGGCTATGTTGATTTTGGAGTTGAGCTACATGATGACTCCCTTCCAGTAGCAAAAGACACACTAGTTTTTTTGATAGTTGGAGTTAATGCACATTGGAAAATCCCAGTGGGCTGTTTTTTAATTGATGGCATTAGTTCTGAACAAAAAGCTAACTTAGTTAAACAGTGTTTAACTCTTGTAAATGAAACTGGTGTAAAAATCATCTCTCTGACTTTTGATGGACTGGCGATTAACATTACTGTGGCTAAACATTTAGGTTGTAATTTTGATTACAAAAATCTAAATACATCCTTCTGCAGATAAGAAAATTGCAGTATTTATTTACCTTAGCCATATGCTAAAATTGGTAAGAAATACTTTAGGGGAAATAGGGACACTTTATGGTAAAGACAATGAAGAAATTAATTAGCATTTTATAAAGCAGTTGCATGATTTGCAAGAAAGAGGAGGACTGCATTTAGGTAACAAATTAAGAAGTGCACATATCTATTTCTCGAGGCAAAAAATGAAAGTTAGCCTTGCTGCCCAACTTATAAGCGAATCTGTTGCTGATGCTATAAGAGTTTTGCAAAGAAAGTTCAGAACTACCTCAATTTACAAATAGTGAACCAACAGTGGAAACTTATAAGAATTATTAATGTTTTTGATGTCCTCAATTTAAGAAATTTATATCAATCCGTGAAAGAAATGGAGATTTTTACATTACTTGAACATGCTCAACTTTATTTTAAAAAATCTAAAAATAAATAGAAATGGGACATCCATTTTGAATTCTGCACGAAAAACAAGGTTTTTAGGTTTCTAAGTGTGCATACAGAGTTCAAAAAATTTGTATGAAAATCATGTCAAGGCTTCTCAGACTACTTTAAAGTAAATACCCCTGTATAAACTGAGCCGATATCATTTGGAATTTTTTTTTTTCAAATATTAGGCTCCATTGTAAATGGAATAACAATCCCACATTCAAGGCAGCTTACAAAAAAACCTCTTAGTCAATGAAGAATTGAAATGTGTACATAACGGCAACTGTCTTCCTTCAGATACTATAAGCATTTTAAATAAAACCTCTACTGATGGTGCAGTTATAATCAATACTTCTTGTGATCGACACCGATTATTTGAAAACGACGAAGAAATCTTTTTAAATTATAATTGTTTACCTGATCATGACTATGCGCCTCATACTTCATTCGCACTACAGAATTAAATCGAGTCGATCCAGATATAAATTAGATTCATTTCAGATCCACAGAGTGTTCGCACTTCAGCGCTGCTATCCTGTTAGCGAACTCGCACATTAATCTCCATCCAGCTTTATAACTCCTGTTGTTCATTATAGTCAACAGGTGCAAGGGATTGTATATGGACCAATTTCTTTTTTCTCGTCTCAATCCATCCAAGTTTTCAAGCCACAGGACGAATAAAATTTTGTTTTTTAATTCGGTTGGTTGGTTGATTGGAATTTTAGGGCGTCGGCTACTATGGCCATTTTGCGCCCGACAGAGAGTTTAAAAACCCACAGTTTATGGGCCAAAAGTTTAAAAAATCAGATGGAAAAAAACCCACATAAAAACGTGAATGACAAAGATGGAAAAAACAATAAAAATTATGACTGAGATTTTAAAAACCCTAATAAATTTAAAAAACCGACATTTTCCTCCAGGGTTCTCCCGTAATAAGAAACATTTGTATAGGTTCTGTGTAAATCATTAGTGTGTAAACGGCACTTATCTTATCTTATCTGGTACAGAGGGTAGATTATCGCAAGCGATAATCTGCGGCACCTACTCCTACGAGGGAGTTTTGCGCCATCCCATTAATAACGACTGCTACGAGATGACAGTAGCAGTCGGGACCGACGGCTTAACGTGCCCTCCGAAGCACGGGGGGTTTCATGATGGAAAAGCTGCTGGGGATAAACGAGCCAGAGGCTGTCACCAACTGCTGGAACACCAGCTATGGTCAATCGGCAAATGGGTCAGACCAAAGTCCCCCAACAGCCGCGCCCCAAATAGCTGTCCCGCCAGCGGTGGCCCTCAAGCCCAGGCCGTCACCCAACCAGCAGCTGGCCGCGCCTGAAGTTGCTGAACTCCATCGATTGGCAAGCCAACCGACGAGACAACCAGGCCACGGCCACCCCCGTGTAAACGGCACTAATCGACTATAAAATAGATGATTAAAATTTAATTTCTTTTGAGTTGTCGCCTAATAAAAACTGATGAATATGCTTAGTGTGTACAGGGTTGTGCATAACCTTTTGCTAGGGGTCTGGAAAATAAACAAAACTAAGTGGAATGTTCTGCGGTTGATAATCAAAAAGTACATTTATTTCTGCTTTTATCACATCAATATTTAGTGTGGCCACCACCTGCTTCTCGAACAGCACGCATCCGTTTCGGCTTTAATTTCTTGTGCAACGTTGACACAGCTGCGACGTCTTTTGCCAATGTTATTAGCAATGATGTTTTTGCTTTCCTGTGATAATTTCTCGGGCCTACCCTCAGCAAATTCGGCATGGCAGTTATCATTACCTTTCTTCCAATTGTCCGTCACCCATCTATCCGATCGGTTTAACTTGTTCGCAACCCATTTGCGATTAATAAAAGTCGCACCTGCTTCCATTGCCTCTCGATATGCATTTGCACGAACTCTATCCATGAAACGCTGCTCTTCACTGTCATTTATTAAACCAGCCATATTTGTTTGATACCAATAGACGCACAATGAACTACTCTCTGCCGGATTGGTGGCCGAGAGCGCTGAGGCGCAGGTCTTATCGCTCTCGCAACCAGCTTGGGGCATGGATGTTTGTGATTGTCCTTTATTATAATATGGAAACCCCGTGTTGGGCTTCGGCCTGTTGGGGGCAACCCGCGTGTTGTTTAGATTATAAGAGTGTGCTACAACGCTGCGGTTTAAGTCGCAGCCCCCTAGCAAAAGGTTATGCACAACCCCGTAAATGGCACTAAATGAAACCTATACTTAATGATCAAATATATATAATGCAAAAGCAATAAAAAAATGATTATATGAATTTAAAAACATGAATAATTTTTAAAAAAAGAAACACTTTTTTAAAAATTATGGGGTTGTTACCCAACAAAAAATCTAAGGAATGATTCAGCCCTAATGAGGGTCGTAGCTTAGTGTGTAAAGGGCACTGCATTAAAATATGCTTAATAATTAGCATTGCTCCACAAGAAAACAATGGAGCTGGTTCTTTTTTTTAATAAATGGATGTGAGTAAGACGGCTGTGACCAATCCTAAGCCGAGTAAGAACAACATCTTCCCGCCTATTTGTTAGACAAGATAATGATCACGGTGTGATGGAACGCTTGACTTCAAAAAGTTTATTAGCTGGGTTAAGAGGCCAAGACTCCTGCCAAGAAGATTTGAGTTTCTTGGAAATCACCGGGTGTAAATGCTCGGGGATTGACAGCAATTCCGAGATCGGTACCTGAGTAATAGCGTGTTTTGCCACCTTATCAACCCGTTCATTTTGCTGGATACCCATATGACTAGGGATCCAGACAAAATGAATTCTGGTACGTTGGGAATCCAAAAAATGGAGGTATTCCTAGATTCTTTTGACAAAAGGATTTTCAGAATTGAAAGATTCCAACGATTGCAAAGCCCTCAGAGAATATCCAGATGTTGGAATTTGTATATTGAAAACAGAACTCTAACGCTTTGGCTAACGCAACCAATTCCGCTGATAATATGGAAAACTCGTTTGGCAAATGATAGGAGAATATAGTATTATCTATAAGGAATGCACAGCCAACCCCGTCCTCTGATTTGGGCCCATCTGTATATATGTGGAAGCCATCAGGAAGGGTTTCTAAAAAAAACCTTAAAAAGTGCGTCAATTTCGGCTTCCAAAAAATTTGATTGTTTCCCATCGAATAAGTTGTAATTTACATCTGGTTGGGGAAGAATCCACTGAGGGACATCTCTGACCTCTCGGCTATGCATGGCTGGAAATGAGAGTTTCAGGCTCTCCAGAAGATTCTGGAACCAATTGTTGATGCTTCTATAAGAGTGATGGGGAGAGATTCTAGGTTTTCCAAATAGACAGGCAAAAGCTGGGTGCTGACTTTCACCATATATGCGAAGAGCATATTTCAGGAGGAGTTTGGCTCTTCTTAACCATAACGGGGGTTCAGAAGCATCTACATAAAGGCTCTCTACCGGACTTGTTCGGAACGCTCCTATAGCAATTCTTATGCCTAGATTGTGGACGGGGTCTAACAGCTTCAAAGTACTTTTTGAAGCAGATGCATACACAATACTTCCGTAGTCCAATTTAGATCTAACTAGAGAGCCGTATAAAAAAAGAAGCATCTTCTTATCCGCACCCCATTTGGTAGCGGAAATAGAGCGCAAAACATTCATGGCTTGTAAGCATCTCGCTTTTAAATTACGAATATGTGGGAGCCATGATAATTTTCTATCAAATGTCAGACCCAAGAATTTATGTGAGTCCACCACTGAAATAGGGGATCCATAAAGTGTAAGGTCTGGGTCTGGATAGAGACCTCTCAAAAAACAAAGTGAACGGCCCTTGTTTTTTGGGGTGAAAATTTAAATCCTACTTCGTTGCTCCAGGTTACAAGCTTGTTGATGGCCAGTTGCAGTTGACGCTCAATAAAGAACATTGAGGACCCTCGACAGTACATGGCAATATCGTCAACGTACAGGGAATAGTTCACAGTGGATGGAAGTTGTGAACAAGCCTCATTCATAGCAATGAGGAAAAGAAATGGACTCAGCACACTTCCCTGTGGGACACCATTATCCTGCGTAAAAGGGTCTGAGATCGTTGACCCAACGCGAACTCGGAATGTTCTGCTCGCCATGAAATTACACAGGAAAGAGGGAAGGTGTCCTATAAGGCCATACTTCCGCAAAAAGTATTGCTATTCCATGCCTCCAAGTTGTACCATAGGCTTTTTCCAGATCGAAGAACACCCCTACAACATGTTGTTTATGTCTCTGTGCAAAATGAATCTCATGCTCCAACCGAAGAGATGATCAACAGTTGAGCGGGATTTGCGGAAACCGCACTGAAATCTGGACAACAGGTGTTTTTTTTCCATATACCACATAAGTCGGACAGAGACCATCCTTTCCAGGACTTTGCACATGCAGCTAGTTAGTGCTATTGGTCGATAGTTTGAAGGACAAGAGTGGTCTTTATTTGGTTTTGGAATAGCAATAACAATTGCTTCTCTCCACAAAGTTGGGATCTCTCCTAATGACCAAACGTAGTTAAATAACGAGAGAAGGTGAGCATAAGCTTCCCTCGGTAGATGCTTCAAGAAAGCATATAAGATTCCATCTGGGCCTGGCGCAGAATCACTGGAGCAACGAAGGGCATAATGCAGTTCCCGTAATGTAAACGGGAGATTATATTTTTCGAGGTTTCGGGATTTGAAATTTATAGCATGCGATTCTTCGATACGTTTTTGTCTTTGAAAGGAGGCTGAGTAATATTTTATCTGTGAAACCTCAGCAAATGTCCTTCCGAGGATATTAGCTACCTCCTTTGGGTCAAAGTATGTATGACCATTTTCAATGAGAGAAGGGAGTTTATCCAGGAGTCTTTTCCTATTTATGTTCCATACTGTTTGAAGAGGAGTGTTTTTATTAATGGAGGAGATATAATCTCTCCAACAGAGTTTCTTATTATTGGAAATGATTAGTTCACAACTGGCCCTTTTTTTCTTATAAGTAATAAGATTCTCAAGAGTGGGTTGTGCGGTAAAAATGCGGAGAGCTCGCTTACGTTCTCGAACCGCTAGGGCACATTCTTCATTCCACCATGGCACTGGAATTTTCGTGGAGGACGATCTACACTTAGGAATGGATTGTTCCGCCGCATGGAGGATGTGGGAAGTGAAATCCTCTATAGCCTCATCTACAAATGGAAAGGGTGTTTTATTCTCAAACTGTAGATGGGATTGGAAGACCTGCCAGTCTGCTTTTTCCAATTTCCAACGTGGTAAAGTGTTGGAAAAAGAAGAAGAACTCAGAGATATACTAATCGGGAAATGATCACTACCATGTAAATCTGAGAATACGCTCCAGGCTAAATTAGGTGTGCAAGATGAAGAGGATATAGATAGATCAATGCATGACAGAGAGCCATTGGCTGAATGGAGGAATGTTGGAGAGCCATTGTTTAACACATTGACGTTAAAAGCATTCAAAACTTTCTCTATCATATATCCTCTTTCAGAGAACTTTATAGATCCCCAAATGGGATTATGGCCGTTAAAATCCCCCAGAATAAGAAAGGGGCTTGGAAGTTCACGCAGCCGAGATGACAAAGATGTTTCGTCCGTATATTGATCTGGAGGTAGATACAGTGAACAGTTAGAGGTGAGAGATCTTTGAATAACACTAACTGCTACCGCCTGAAGGTTAGATTTTAAATTAATGGCAGTAAAAGGCAAAGATCTTTGAACTAAGATGGCAACACCACCACAAGCTTTATTTCCCGAAGTATAATCCTTCCTGATAAAATTAAATCCTTTTAGGGTAGGAGACTGAGATGGCAAGAGGAACGTTTCTTGCAAAGCCAATAAGGAGAAGGAGAACTTATTGATTAAGAGCTTTAGGTCTTCTAAGCGACAAAAGAATCCATTAAGGTTCCATTGTAATAGTGCCATGATGAAGGTTTTAAGATGTAGGATTAAACTCCCGAGATAACTCCATCTCCTCGATAGGAGATATCTGTACGTTTAAAGGGAAGTCTGGCCCTCCCCCCAAAACTGGAGAAGTTGGTGTAGTCTCTACTACACGTTTTTTGGAGGGGTCAGAGGAAGGTGACGCCTCTGACGAGCGTTTCTTTCCATCTTCTCTCTCCGAAGTTTTTGAAGGAGTTCCTGGTTGTATAATGGAATTCGAAGTCCGACTAACACTAGCAGATGGTTCTGTGGGGGTGGAAGTTCCACAGGAAAAATCTGCAATACGTAAATCTGTCATGGTACCAACTGTCACAACAGAAGGACGACTCTTCACTACAGATGCGTAATTTCGGACTTCATTCCGTTCAACCTGCCTACGTGCTTCGGGAAAAGACAAACCCCCAAGGACACGAACCTCTTGGATTTTCTTTTCCTTCCGCCAAATAGGACAGTCTCTTGAAAGGGCAGAATGGGCTCCCTTGCAATTACAACACCGGAACTCGTTAGAACAATCTCCCATCTCATGTCCAGGCAGGCCCCACTTACAACAGACTGCATTAAAATGACAGTTTTTTTCTCGTGTGGCCGTACTTCTGACATTGGAAGCGTCGCAACGGGTTGGGGATAAAGGGTCTCACGTGACATTGAATATAGCCGACATAGATAGTATCAGGCAAAACTGTTCCCTCAAAGGTAACAATGAAGGAATTTGTAGGATGAGGAACACTATTCCTCCTTGGAGCGATCCGGCTAATGTCAACAACAGATTGATCATCCAATTCGGCGATGATTTCCTCATCCTCTATTCCTTCCAGATCCTGGCACGTGAAAATACCATTTTTATAGTTCAAAGTTGCATGGGGAGAAACCGAAACTGCTTTCCCTGCAAACTTTTTCAAGGATAGCAGGGTGGTGGCTTGCCTATCCTTAACAACCTCGATCAATAGATTGCCATTAAAGAGTCTCTTGACATGTTTCGTATCCCCAACGAGGCGTTTGAGTTCTTTAGGCCCGCCGCAAATACACTTCGTCGCGGCGACATCGGTCGCACCATGGGTACTGCGCATGCGTCGGCGTCGCTCCTTGTCGCCCGAGCGTGACCTAGTTTTTACCTTTGGTCGCCGGCGACGGAAAAAACTGGTTTTCAGGCGATGTTGCCTCTATTGAGCTGAATTCAATTGGAAGCGACAAGCGACCAGCGACAACATCGTCGATAGCCAATCAAAACAACTAATTCCTCCATAGGGGAAACCAGTGAAAAAATACAGTGGATGACAGAGAAATGATAGATATTGTGAAGAATAATTATGCAGAAACTGGATATGAAACATTTTGACACTCCATTGTTCCATTTTGCCATTATTATAATTGATGACACTCCATTATTATTATTATTATTATTATTATTATTATTATTCGTGTTAAATTTCAGTTTATTTTTATTTTGAAACAGTTATCTAATTATTTATTATTTATTTTTATATTTAAGTAATTTTGTAGTGTTGTTTTAATATTTTTTATGATAAAGAAATTCTAAATATTCCTTGATTTTATGTTAATTTTTTGTCAATGTTTCATATCCAGTGATGTTTTAAACATTATATGATATAACTGATATTATAATGAATAATAGTTATTAAATAAAAATGAAAAATAAATAATAATTAACAAAATAATTAATAAATAATAAATAAAATCAAAATGAAACTAGAAATATAAAATAAAATAAAAAGCTGACGTTTCGGATAGAGAATTATCAAAGCAAAAAGGATAATTCTCTAAAAGCAATTAAAATATTAGAGAATTATCCTGAAGTCTCAGGTTTTTTGTGTCTCGTCCTTTTCTCTTATAAATATCCGTTCATATTATTATGAACAAATAAATTCATGTAATAGTATATATGATTCATCTTAAATTAGCCTGAGAAGCTAAACGTTCGTAAAATTCATCTTATTTGCAAGGGTATCGTAAAATACGGATTTATTATTATTATTTAAACACCACTATAAAAAATATTAAAACAACCCTACAAAAATACTTAAATATGAAAGAACTTAGATAATACTTAAATTACATCATAATTTATTCATAATTTATTCATAATAATGAAAGGCACAATATTTGGTTTCAATATTTTCATAATTGAATTTTGGATGTTAGCTTATATTTTATAAGCACCTGTATAATCTGCAACTGTTTTGTTTTCTGAATTAGTTATTAATTATGATTTAAAAAATGAGATATAAATAAAAACATTAGTTGAAAATAATTAAACCATTACTAACATCAGTTCACAGGACCAAAGGCATGAATATTTCACTATCGCATTTATTTATTTAAATAGTTATCATTATGTATATGAGAAAAGACGGGTGAGCTGGCGACACTCTTGTATTTGCGGCGGGAAAGAGCTGGCGACAAGCGACAACTGACGTCAGCAGTGTGACCTTGACGAACCCCCCCACTGCAGGCGGCAACAAGCGACGGGCCGTCGCTGGCAACCAGGTCGCTACTAATTTTTATTTTCGGCGGGCCTTAGAAATTAAAAAGGGTGAGATGGTCTTAAACGCCTCCCCACTTGCCAATTTCATCTCCAAAAACTTCGGATTTCTTGGCGGTCTTCTACTAGGTCTCCCTTCACGATTACTATTATTAGTTTGTTTTTGATTGATTTGCTTATTATTTTTACCCATAGTAAATGGAGTAAAGTTTCATCTCCCTCGCTCCCCACCCACCACCGAGCCCAACAAGGGGATGCACATTGGCACCAGGGATACGAGGAAGATATAGGCAGCGCCTAACCCTATGGCCGAAGCTCCAAGGAGCGACGACCAGCCGATTGATCTGGACGGGCTCATCCAGACCTCCCATCCTTCCGAGAAGCAGGGGCCAAAGTGGTGTGTTGTTCCGGAAAGCCTTCCCTCAACCACCAGGATCCCCCTTTCCCCAGCAGTAGGGTCGCTGCGCACGGCAAACACGCAGGTGGACGTACTGGTCGTAATGGAGGCCATGTCAAAAACATGCCTGCATTGCGAGCACCGGTCCCTTTGGGAGGGTCCACTACCGACCGGACACTTTTAGTCTGGCCTCTCTGCTAAGGCCTGTCTGGCATGGGTGACCCGATCCAGCATAGCCCTTAGCATCACCGAGGCATTCAAGCCCCTTCACCACGTCAAGGTAGTGCCCACGGAGGGGTTTTTTAATTCGGACCACGAGTCGATAGATTACTTGGACGCCATTAATGGTGCATGGGATTGTGGGAAGGAACGAATCTAGATTGGCAGCATCGATCGAGTTCTCCTAACAGGATTCAGTGAATCGAGTTTGGAGACAGTTGGCTTAGTTCGAATCCAGATCGCTATCGTTCGCACTTCAAAATTCGAATATAGTACAAGCTGCCGATCTAGATCCAATGTGCTAGTGCGAACGTAGTATTAGACTAGCCCTCTTACTGACTGCGGTAATGCAATAGTAGAGTATACAGGGTCGGGACGCATTAATATGTCCACCTGCTAGTATCCGGAATATCCACTTTTGGCGGCAAGCACAGCAGATAGTCAATAAGTCCTCGGAAGGTGGTTGCAGGTATCTGGGACCATTCGGCGATCAGTGCATCCCCTAATTCCATCACCATGCGTGGTGGAGGGTCCAGCTTGCTGACATGGCGATCGAGATGGTCCCACAAATCTTCAATGGGGTTAGGTCCAGGGAGTTTGGTGGCCATGGGAGTAGCTTGAATTCATCCGCATGCTCCTCGAACCAGTAGTGGACAATTTTGGCAATATGGCAGGGAGCATTGTCCTGTTGAAAGGTGCCATCACTGTCGACATGAAGGGGTGTAACCAACAGCAATCAGTGTACCCTCCAGCGGTATCAGTGGACTCAGATCATACCATGAAAACATCCCCCAAACAGTCACACCTCCCCCAACAGCCTGTCATCTGCCAACGATGATGTCGAGAAGCCTGTTCTCAGATGCTTCCTGGCGAATTCTCATCGTCCGTTCACTCTGTTCGCCAGAAACCGCGATTCGTCAGAGAAAGCAACCCTTTGCCATTCGGCCGAGGTCCAATGGCGATAGTCCATTGCAAATTGGAGGAGGTTTCGGCGATGCACAGGCGTCAACATGGGCGCTGTTACCATACGCCTGCTCCAGAGCCCCAACCTTAAGAGGGATCGTTGCACTGTCTTGGTGCTGACACGCCTAGTGGCCCCACTGTTCATTTGCTGTGTCAGTTGCTCAACAGTGGCACGCCGATTGGTCTTGGCCAGGCGTCGTACCGACGCTCGCCTCTAGGATCGATGGCTCGTGGGGCCCCACAGTTACCTCTTTGGTTGCTCGAAACTGTTTGCTTCGTCCAGTCGCGGTACACCTTCACAACGGCAGCCATAGAGCAGTTCACAAAGGTGGCCGTTTCTGAAATAGCCAATGATCATCCCCTTTTGGAGGTCCGACAGGTCACTTGCTCTGCCCATGACGGCGACAATTGCTGTGTTAACGGATGCTACTACACGTCTGCTGTTGTCAGTTTTAATGATATGCAATGATTTTTATCTGCATACCATGGGACGTTCCAACATGTTCGAGGAGAGGTGGTCATATTAATGTGTCCCGAACCTGTATAGCTGGTTTTATTTTCAAAAATTAACAAATTTTTTAACATGCGAAATCTGTATTAAAAGTTTAACGAGTCGTTCAGGGTTATTTCTCAAATCAATGATTACAAAAAAAAATAAAGGATTTCTAACTTATCCTTCTAATGATGTTTTTAAAATGTGTATTAAAAGTGAATCTTTATTCAGAGTTGCTCTTAATGTCAAGTCATTGCAATATGCAAGATTTTCCTATTTCCAAATTAGTAAACAAACTATTAGAATCATTCTTAGGTGAAAATATTTTTGCATTGACCACATGAATGATGTCTCGCCTTGTGATAATCATACAGTTCATCTAATCAGAGCAATTGCAAATCATTACTTCAACATCCACTATAATTACTATTGTAAAATCATAATAAAAAATCATAATTCTATTAGAAAACAGTTTAGAAAAATCATACATTTTAAAGGGCAATAGTTAATTTCAGGTAGGACTTAGTTTTCCAGTTCTTATAGATTTATTTATTGATAGTTTTCAAATTAAATACTTTTGAAATATTTGTTTCTCAATGGACTTTTTGACAAAAGACAGCCAAGACAGCCAAATTGCTATAATTATCAATGCAATTTTATTTTATTTTATTTTATTTATTTTTTTACAAAGTTTTGACATGAATTATAAGATAAAATGGCAAATTTCATTTTGGGTTGAACATTTAACTTGGAACTTCTTGAGTAGAGCTAAGATGGCACGTCCTTTGACGTCAGTCTACTCGAGAAGTTACTGGTTTCAAGTTATGTGTTCAACCCAAAACTGAAATTTGCTATTTTATCTTCTAATTCATAAGAAAATTTTGTAAATTTTCATCAGGCTGTATGTCAAAATTGTTAATGAACAATTATATTAAATTAATTGTTATTAGTAATTTTTAAATTCATTGAGATTAAATCTGTCTTTGTCATTTGTTTTGTTTCTCTTCATTATTATTTGTTGAAGTTATAAAAAATATTTTTGAAATTATTCAGGGAAATAACAAAAAGATTTGCATTGGAATGGAAGTTTGGTTTATGGGTGCATCAACTGCAGCGGTCATTTGCACCCTAAATTTGCATTGTAAATGACAGCTCTTGATGCTGTGGAAAGGTCATCTCATAACCAACTGTTATTTTTGCTGTTAAAATTATGATATATGAACAATTTCTTGTGTACATTACTGAAAAAATACTAAAAGAAAACTAATAAATTTCAGTGTTTCTTTGTATTAGATTCAAATTCATTGCCATACTTGTTTTTATGCATTTTTTTATATTGAATATGTAAAAATATTGAAATGTATTAAAATATTAATAAATTATCATTGTTTTTCTCTCCAATTAATAAACGTTTTTTGTGCTGTATGCTCACTGTATTTAATTATCTTGGACTAGTATAAATAAAAATTAAATAAAGGAAAGCTTATTTTTAATTACAAACTTTATATATATATATTACACATCCTGTAAAAAAAATATATTTCTATATTCTATTCTTAAGTATATCAGAAACATATCTGAAGCATTTGAATTTAATTTTTTATTTAAAATGTAATAAACTATATTAATATTACTCAAGCAAAAAATGGAATTTAAAGTTCGTTAGTTTTGGGAAGTTAGGGTGTTAAGACCGTTTAGGTCATCATGCACCTCAAAAGTAAATATAAATAGTTAAGTAGGTAAGCAATCAGACAATTCAATATCAATACATAAGTAAATAATTAATATATAATATATGAAATATAAATGTATAAATACCCGTAAGTCTATGAGTAGAACTTTAGGGGAGGAACTTCTATGTACAAAGTGGAATTCATTTTACATTATTTACAAACATAAGCTATATACAAAGTAGAATTTATTTCAAATTATTTACAGATAATAAGCTCTATATAAAGATGAAATTTATCTCAAAAACAGACTTTACAATGGCGAAGCAATATTCAAATTGAAGAGAGTAAGTTAGTAGTGAAGACAGCTGTGATACTGCTTTCGCAGTTCCCCATTATATGCTGGAGATCACCGGTAAGTTTGTGCATTAAGCGGTTCGTCCGGAATTTAAAGTTATATTTTCTGAGCTTTCTCTGGGATTCAAATTTTTATTAAACATTTTATTTATAATATTGCATTAAAATGACTTTCTCTCATAAAAATTTAATTTTAATTCCTGCCTTTTAAGTGCATAGCTTTACAAATTACTGTTCAAATCTAATTATAAATCACGACTGTTTGCATTGCTATAGCTATGTGTTAATGTTTTGGGTGTAGCTGTCCCAGAATGCATTACGCGAGTTGACTTCAATTTTGTAGTACAGGGAGTATTAGGAAGGGCAACTCATTTTCTTCCTTCCACCAAGGGTATAAATGTTTCTCTGCCATTAACTGTGCGTCTCCAAGTTACGTCGCACATAACACCACCATCTTCATAGTCGAAACTTCCCGCAGGAGTGTATAATAAATTCGTTTCTCATAAGAGGATTCGTTTCTTCGTCTCATAAAGTTGTGTAAATGGCATACTGCCAAAATTATCAGTGAGGCCTTTGCTGGTTCCAATAGTATGATTTTCATGACCACTCTGAAAACTGTAGATGCAATACCGAACACATTTTCAACTACTTTACGTGCTCGACTTAAAATGTAGTTAAAAATGCGTTGCTTGGAGCCCTTGTTATACAACCCCTGGCAAAAAGTATTACATATCATGGGACGTTTGAACAAATTCGACAGTCACAAATTATTTATGCAGCACCGGGATATTGGATCAATCTTAAAAATAAACGATTATTTATCTCTTCAGACACTATATATGTGTATAAATTTACAGCCCAAAATGTTGAAAATTAAGAGAGAAAAAAAAATCAAGAGTGAAACCCCACCCTGGAAAAAAGTTTTGCATACACCTCTGACCTGGAAATAAATATTGCATAAAGATTCCAAACACCCCTATAGAATAGAATATAACCTTCTACAGTAAGCATATGCAAGAGACGAATTCATTCTTTAGACATAGGTAATTAACACACACCAAAACTCGTAACTACTCGTTCAAATTAGCATCAAAATGGCACCAGTAAAAGAGTGTAGTGATGGAGAGAGAGGGGTTATACTGAAACTTCTGAAAGAAGGCAAAACCCAAAAACATATTGCCCAAATTGTTGGATGTCATCAATCAACAGTCAGCCATGTAAAAAAGAAGTTTGAGATGCAAGGAAATATCAAAAATTGTCTAAGGACTGGCCGTCCCCGCAAACCAGCAGGGTGCAAGACCGAGCATTGCGCAGAATTTGTACACAAATGAGAATATCATCTTCAAAAGAAATCAACAAGGAATAGGCGTAGTGTCATGTGAATGTGTGTGCTAAACTGTGAGAAATAGATTGGCAGAGATGGGCTACAGACGTTGCAAAGCAAAGACAAAACCGGCGCTGACCAAGAAACAAATGAAGACACATTTATTATGGGCTAAACAACAACACTGGAATTCGGAAGACTGGAGACAGGTGATCTTTTCAGATGAGAGTCGAATCTTAGTCGGTTGCGGTGATGATGCTGGCACGTTTGTGTGGAGACGGACACATGAGAAGTTCAAAATGATTGCCTAAACCATTCGACGAAGGTTCAAAGTGATTGCCTAAACCATTCGACGAAGGTTCAAAGTGATTGCCTAAACCATTCGACAAAGTTTCCTGCAAATCTGATGATCTGGAGCTGTCTTTCGGCCAAAGATACTGGACGCCTATGTGTTATCAAAGGGATAATGAATGCTGATGCGTACCATGATGTTTTAGAGGCTGTTTTAATTCCCACGTTGGACGATCACTTTGGTGATGGCGATTGCAACTTCCAAGATGACAACGCTTCTTGCCACAGAGCCAAACCTATCAAAGATTTCCTGAAACAGAGCAACATTACTACTCTACCCTGGCCCCCCAACAGTCCGGACTTAAATTTAATTGATGATGTATGGGGAAAACTAAAAGAACTGGGTACAAAAAAAACCCAGCCGAAATGTAAAGATATCTTAGCTAACGCTATAGTAACAAGTTGGTCCGAGATTGGGACTGATTAATCTTAACCTGGTGGACTCGATGCCTAAACGAATAAAAGCTGTGATCAAGGCCAGCGGTGGGCCAACAAAGTTTTAAGTACCGTCTTGTTAAAGATATGCAATACTTATTTTCATGTGAAAGCTGTATGCATTACTTATTTCCAACGTAGTGTTTGGTCATAATTTTTTTTCATTAGTCTCTTTCAATATTTTTGTCTCAAAATTTATACACAAGTAGTGCTTGAATGGATAAATAAACAATCGTTTATTTAAGTTGATCCGATGTCCCAGTGATACATAAAAATTTTTTTAATGTCGAAGTTGTTAAAACGTCCCATGACATGCAATACTTTTTGCCAGGAGTTGTATACAGGGTGAATACAAAAATCTGAACCCCCCTTTTATTTTTTGAACCGAAGCAGATATGTCAATTTTGATGAATCCAATGAATAGGAAGTTGTGGGTGGCCTATCCTATGGTGCACTTTTCATCATCCCAAATATGCAAATTAGGACACGTTCAAAATTTATCTCAAAAACCGTAAGGGATAGAGAAAAAAAAACCAATTACAAACTTGTTCAGGATAAAAAAACCAACAAAACAAAAAAAAATCATCCAAATCGGACCAACCAATCACCCACAATCACGTAGTGAACTGTTTGTAGCTTACAAACAGTCACACAGCACAAGGAAAACTGAATGTTGATATTTCCACCATGTAAAGCATGCAAATCAAAAAATTAACATAAATTACCATACTCACATTCACTTTCATGCGGAAAAGCAAATAAAAGGCATGTTCCAGCACACAGAAGGCAAAACAATTCCAGGATGGCAAGCTATGATAAAACATGATCTTCTGCTTCGGAGAGGCAAGGAGAAACCTACATGCTGCCGCTAGGTTGTATCGAGACAGATACCCTAACGAACGCCATCCATCTCGTCAAACAATGCGTCACATTATTCAAAGATTCGAGGATACAGGGAATGTTAATGCAGAACGAGGACGACCAAGGGCACAAGGCGACGAGGATACAACAACACTAGTTCTGGCTGCAGTTGCTGCAAAGCCCCACACAAGCAGCAGAGCAACTGCTGCAGATGTTGGGTGCCATCAGAGAACTGTTCTCAACATTCTACACGCACATCATTTTCACCCATACCATATTCATTGTCACCAGGAGTTACTGCCATTGGATTATGTTGCTAGGGCCGCCTTTTGCAACTGGTTACTTACCTGCCTGGATGACAATCCAAACTTCATTCATGAGGTGTTGTGAAAAGATGAAGCCCAGTTCACCAGGGATAGAGTTATCAACAGGCACAATCATCATCATTGGGCAGACGAAAACCCGCGATGTTTGCGAAAAGCAACTCATCAAGTGAACTAGAGAATCAATGGGTGGTGTGGATTGTACAATGACACTGTGGTTGGACCGTATTTTTACGATGGAACACTGACTGCAGAACGCTACCAGGCTGAAATTCTCAACGTGGTAGTCACAGACTTCATTGACAATTTGCCTTGGCCTCGTATCAGCGCACGTGGTTTCAGCATGATGGAGCTCCTCCACATTACGGGTTGGTCGTTCGCGAGCGTCTAAGTGAGATGTTTGGACAACAATGGATTGGCCGAGGAGGACCAGTTCGTTGGCCACCCCGCTCCCCTGATTTTACACCACTTGACTTTTTCTAGTAGGGATACCTGAAGGAAAAGGTTTATGCTACGCAGCCAGCCTCCCTTACGGTTTTTGAGATAAATTTTGAATGTGTCCTAATTTGCATATTTGGGACGATGAAAAGTGCACCATGGGATAGGCCAGCCACACTTCCTATTCATTGGATTCATCAAAATTGACATATCTGCTTCGGTTCAAAAAATAAAAGGGGGGGTTCAGACTTTTGTATTCACCCTGTATACCCGCTTTACATGGCAAACGCTTTATCAGCAAGGAAAAAAAACGGAATTTTTAATTCTCTGTCCAAAGTAATAGGGACAGGCTATGGAGTATTGAGTAGCCCATTCTTCATTAGCATATCATTCCGTGTTATTGAACACACCTCCGTCGGAGATTCTTCCCTGGCAGCCGACGTCAAGAAACAAAGTTTTAATCGGCATCCACCACCGGCGAGAAGGACAATGCTGAAAATTCCTTTGTAACTGTAATACTGACTCCCACTCTCTTTCGGAGGCAGTATGGAGATATGTTTCCCATCGAGAGCCCCTATACAGTGAGGGAAGTTCCAAGCCGATTCATATTTATTGGCCACTTGCAGCCATTCTTCCTGATTTTTGGAAGCTCTTAAAAATTAAAATTCGAGTGTTATATTAAACGACGTGAATTATTTTTCAAAGTATAAAATTTTATTTAATTGCGTGATTATACTAAATATAAAAATAATTTAGAAAATTCTATAATAATTTAATTTAATCCTAAAACGAAATTCATTCTCTTCTTCTAGTTGGAGCCAACTTGGAGAGTGGAAGCAATGTGGAGCGAGAAGAGGATGCTCTGTCGCTACCGGCTACCTCAAGACGAATTCAAGAGACAGGCAACAGTAAAAGAAAAAATGGACCACGGTACGTGGGGAACAAGGCCTGTAGAAAGCCTTTGAATTGCTGACTAATACAGCAAATCAAATAAATGATGATTGTTATCATTTCGGCAATCTAGTTGCCACGAAATGAGACCCTTTGATGAGGAAGACAGAACACAAATACAAACTGAAATCATGAGTGTTATTGTCCGGGCAGGTGGAGATATTTTCATCGTACATCGCTCGACAATATGTATGCACCCAGCAATGTACAGCCCGGGTATGTCCCCCACGGCCCATGAATGAACCATACACCCAGAGCAGCCGATTGACCTTAGCGAATCCTTCGATTCAAGTGAAAATATATCTAATAACTCTATTATATATGATTTAAATTAAAAAAGTTTAATAAGGCATAATAAAAAATTTAGAATTCAATATTAGAAATTTTAGAAAATAAAGAAAACATTTACAGTAATAACTTGCCTCCGTTTATTTTTAGCTGAACTTTTAAAACAGTACAAACTGTTACTGTAAATAAAATAAGTTATCACTCACCTGAATGTAGTTCTTTAGCGCTTCAACGATTGCCTCGCACACTTCTGGCACGATCTGGCTGATAGCTTGTTTGGATATTCTGAATAGGTATTGGAAGCTGGCATAGGAATCCCCAGTAGCCAAAAATCGCAGCGTGTCACAGTAGCCCTTTCAGTGATGGAAGTCGCCTTCCGAAATTTCGTGTCATTTTTAGAAATTTTAGGGCCGATTAAAGATAACTGAAATTCGAAATCTGTGAGTGCATCCGAGTGAAATTTTTGTACTGTCTGCTTCCCACGAAAATGGAAACCTTAACTGATAGGGGGGGGGGGGCGAACCTTAACCACGTGCAAGTTAACAGCAGGCTCCAGATGCTGCTTTCCCTGCCTACCCTCCATGCATTTTCGTATTTGTGTTCCTTATCAATGCTGTGGACGCATCCACGACTGCAGCGCGCGCAGTGAGCACATTCAACAACGCAAGGGCATTTTCGTGGGAAGCGGACAGTACATACCACTCACACTCTGAAAGCTTAACCCTCTCATGCATGGCGTCTCCATTTGTAGACGTTAAATCATTGGCTTGTTATGATTGGTCACATCTGATGACACGTATAGCAAGCCACACCTCTTAACTATAGATGTGATAGCAGCAGTGGTGCCATCTGTTTAAAAAACTAAGAATTTTTAATTTTTTTCGAAATCCACTTTCAAAATGGCTGCTATTGCGTCAACATCCCACGACTCTTCTGGATTTGCAACAAAAAGATTCTACAGAACAACAAAACAGCAGGTGGGAATTTTAGAAAAAGTAAATTAATAACCAGTGGTTATATAGACATAAGCTGTAATTCACATCTCACATTATTGTAAATGAATTGTTACTACATATATCCGTATCCAATTGGATACTCTATGCACCAAGGGGAAATGGTGTGCGTTAGTACTCCTCGATATAATTCTTTCTGTTACATTTGTCATCATGCAGGGTAACTAAAAAACGAATATTGATAGTACAAATTACAAATTATATAGTTGACAAAGTTCCAATGGAAAAGAATGAAAGAATTTTTCTTAGTTTATTTGTAATTGTGAAGTCCCATAGAAATGTGAATGACAGCAGGTTGCTAACAGACAAAGTTTCATCTTCTCTTTTTTTTCCTGTTGATTCTAAAAATATGGAAAAGTCGCCGTAGAGAATTTTCCTTCTGGCTCTGAAGACTCAAGTGGAAGTGATGAAGAATTTCATCTACACTTAGAAAGCGACGTGTCGTCGAGTGACGAGGACTTGTCATCAGACTACAGTGAAGATGATCTTGTACCTATAAGTGTTTTCAGTTCAAACACAAAACGTAAACGGACAAAGGGTAAACAACTACCAAAGAAGAAACGTGCAAATGTGGACAAGAAAGACACAGACTGGAAAAAGGAAGACAATAATTTTCATGGTAAACTCCCTGCCTTCCTGGGTACGCAAAAACTGAACATGGATGGAAGTGAACCAATACATTTTTTTGAAGCTTTGTTTCCAGGCGAGTTGATGCAAACCATAGTATATGAAACTAATTTATATGCTTTACAGCAAGGCAAAGAAAATTTTGGATTCACAGTAGACGAATGCAAGGTGTTTCTTGGAATAAACTTGATAATGAGTTACATTCGTTATCCAAGATGACGTATGTACTGGTCATCAGACGAAGCCCTCAGACTGAATGTAGTTGTCGATGCAATGCCTGTGAATCGTTTTGAGGCTATCCTTAGTTACCTCCATTTCATTGACAACACATCACATAATAAGGATGATGATGACAAGCTTTGGAAACTACGTCCTGTTTTGAACAAACTGAGCTAAACATTCAAAGAGGCTATGGACCCTGGTGAGTACCAGGCCATAGATGAACAGATTATCCCCTTCAAAAGGCGAAGTTCCTTTAAACAAAAACCCAAGCCGTGGGGAGTGAAAGTGTGGGTAAGAGCAAGCTGCTCAGGTTATATGCATCAGTTAGAAATTTACCAAGGTTCCACAGGTCGTGCACATCCAGTATCAGACACTTTTGGAGCTGTAGGAGATGTTGTCCTGCGTTTATGTGCAGATATTGAGAACCAAAATATCAAAGTATTTTGCAATAACTTGTTTACAACACTTCCACTCGTCAAAGAGTTGAAGAAAAGAGAGGTCTTTTTGACATGTACACTAAGAGCGAATCGTCTGAAAGGAGCTGGAGAAAAATTGAAGTCAGAACTACAACAAGAAGGAAGAGGATCATATGACGTGGTTACCAACAGTGACAACATCACAGTAAGCAAATGGCTGGATAGTAAAGTAATTCATGTTTGTTCTGCATGCTATGGAATTGATCCATTAGGCCAAGCAAATAGATGGAACAAAGCTGAGGCAAAGAAAATACCAGTTCCCAGGCCCCATATCGTAACAATGTATAACAGAAACATGGGAAGTGTTGATCTTATGGATCAATTTGTATCAGCCTACCCACACCGCCGAAAGAATAAGAGATGGTATATTCGTCTGTTTTTCCACTTTCTGGATGTTGCTGTTGCAAATGCTTGGTTGTTGTCAAGAATGGCAGGATATGACACTGATCTGCTGATATTCAAAGCAACAGTAGCACGTGTCCTAATCAATACTGGGAAGATGGCCAGCCGGGAAAGAAGAGTTGGACGACCAAGTTCTGCATCTCAACCGCTAAAAGCTAGACGAGTTCATTTAGTTGCTGACGAAGTGAGAAGCCAAGGGGGGCATTGGCCAGTTCACACACAGGGAACACTATCCAGAAGATGCTATGAACTCTCATGTACCAGTAAAACACGTTATCGTTGTGAGAAATGCAATAACCCTCTTTGTATTACATATTTCAAGGCTTTTCACACTCGCTAACACCACTATTCAAATCACTTCTTATTGTTTTTAACTCCTATGATGCATGACGTCTCCAAATGGAGACGTATGTGAATACTAAATAAAATACTTATCCATAAAATGTCTCAATTTTTTTCCTGTTCCTTTATACCATTATCAAGTATATAATAAGAATAACATGTTTTTCATGTTTCTTCACATTTCATGCATGATAGGGTTAAATCACCCAACATATTCCTGCCACAATACGCCTTCCTAGTAGCATATAGTTTACTAATCCACCAACGTCGAGGTTTCCTGTTTGTTTGGGTTTTTTTCGTAAGCTCTTGATGTATGTAAATATACGCGGCTGCTGCCAGTTGTATAGAAGTCACTGTGTAGAATTTGTGACGTGCCACCCCCCCCCTACCCTCGATAATCTATAAGCACCCCGAGTATAACTTGTAAGGGGGGAGGAACTGTCAGGGGTTCGAGACCTGGATTAATTCCTAAAGAAATGCTGGCACAGAGACATTATGCAGGATTCACACATTTTATTCATAAGCTTATACAGGGTCGGTCGGTACAAGGGTATCTTAAGCATAATCGGAGGGGCCCCTCTAAAACTAAACCTATTATTTTAAGCTATAATGAGATACATGTAGAAGTCTTTGACATGAATCTAACAGTCAAGAGTCATCAAAACTCCGAGCGTACACAGAAGTTCAATTCAAATACCACAATCAGGCCTTGTCACTATAGAAATCAGATCCAGTAGAAAGAAATACTACCAACTCCCGTAAAGTATTCCAAACAACACGCATGAAAGCGTAATGTGACCCCTTTTGATTATGCGCTTTGAGGGGAGGGCACCTTAACCCCTCCTTGGCGAGTGGTAGTATTTAATTTTACGGCCTTACTGCGGAATCCAATGGGACTAGGTGTTTTCACTTTTAAATCCAGTGCACCCTCCCTAATGGCACTTCGCTCTGTAATTACACGGATGAGATATACAGAGATCAACCTGTTTCACGGGTTACTACTGCTCGGAATCGATGGCACAAGCTGTCTGATTCATTTTCATCCTTCTTAAAGCAATTAACAACTTTCTAAAGAAAAGAATAGTAAATGCAACACAAAGTCTCCATTAACTCACAACACCGTCTGGGCATGCTAATCAACCAAACCATCAGTACATAGACTTTAAGGAGAATGTTTGGAAGCATTATAACACTTATTCTTCCTGTTTATATGCAAAAGTCGCATTTTAGTTGCACTACATATGGCAAGACTTCGCTGCTCCGTTTACGCGAATGTTTTTCCACACTTGGGGGGGCTTCAGGGCGGACGCATTCCAAAGCGCAAATCGACAAATCAGTTCAAAAGTTACTCACCCGGATGTCATCTTAATTGCACCAATCACCTTCGTTTACTCGGTAGTATTCATTCCCATATCACGGTCAAAATTGTCATCGCTGGGCTCGGGCCTCTCTCCTTCAAATCGAACACGCAATGGTTGCCATCATCACGCTGACACCGCCACTTTCCTGCATAGCTTGATAAAGTTCTATTAAGCTCTGAATCTCATTAAAATAAACTTAATATACTCATATTAAATGTTAAGCAAAACCTGGGTGCTAATTGCACCAATTATACTGACAAGAACTCCTCTAAAACACGTAGGACATGCAATATGAGGAGCAAAGCAAAAAATGACCGCTCAACACGGCGGTTTTGAGAGGAGAAAAAAAATAATATAATACCAATTCTATTTACCAACAATACTCAATAAAAAAGATAAACGATTGTTTGCTGGAGGCTAAACAAAAACTCTAAAAAAAAACTAACAATGTCAGTCGCCAACAAACATTACAACAAACGAAAACAAAGAGACACACGCGACCTACTCTGCGTTGTTAGCAAAACGCTCGCAAAAGAACGGCCGCGCACCCATTAAACTAACCACGATCAACGAAACACATTCACACCCAACAAACTGACTAACACAATCCACCACAAACAGAACACATCGTAACCACACAAACAGAAAAACAAACGGCAAACAAACCGCTCACAACGATCAAAACAACAAAACAAAACATCGCTCATATCACTCGCGCACATCCCTCCCATAACCAGTCGTTCGCTATTTTCCCTTCCCGTCGGACATATGCAACCCTAACTGACATCAACATGTCACAAATTCAAACGAGAGACTGTCTACATTACGGGGAGAACCTGCATTCACGCCCCCTCCCCCCTTTGGAGGGAGAGACCGAAGAAAGGGGTGCTTCCTGATAGTTGCGTTTCCACGAGTTTCCTCATTTCTTCAAGTAAGGAAAGAGGTGTGTACGCACACGCGTTTGCAGCGTTCGTAACATAAAATAGCATAACGCAATAGACATTCGCAACTAGTGTATACTAGGCTTAATACTTTTATTTGTTTTTCCTCATATTTTCAAGTATGACTGGCTGTTGTCCACCAAATTGCAGTAATCACAGTCGAAATGGATACAAATTGTAGGCTTTTACAGCCCATAAAGAGCGAAGACAGCGATGGATTATTAATTGTAAAAGAGACAAGTGGTTGCCAACACGAGGATCTCGTCTTTGTCAAGTAATTAATGAGAATAAATTAAACATTCATTCACGTTATAATTTAAGCTACAAAATTCAGTTATTTTATTATATGTTTAGTTAATTTTTACATTGTGTATAGTATAATTATAAAAGAAGTTTGATTCGAGCATTTATACCTAACGTTAGCAATAAATTAAATTACGCAATGCATACTATAATCATTTCTCTTTCAAACAAATATTAGAATTTTTAGAATTACTATCGAACTTTAGTCATTGGAATTACTCGGAAACTTCTCGTTGGAATTCGATCAAATTTTAACGTTATACACAAGTCTTATGTACCCTGTTATTCCTCCAAATTTCATTGATCTAGGCTTTAGAGAAGCTGAGTTATTAACTTGTTGATCTTGGTGGCGGCATTTTTATTTCTGTTCATATCTCAGTTATCGTTCAAATTCGGACCAATGTTCATAGGACTTTTTGTGTTTACCTTGACCTCTATAATACCCCCTTAAATTGTGTACACACGATTTGAATCAACCTGTATAACTGGACATAAAGGTTATAACTACTTGATTAAAAATGGATATCCTCTGCCTTCATACAGAACTCTTTGTAGATTACAAAATATTGACTTCAGTCCTGGAAATTTAGACTTGTTGACCTCGTATTTAGAATTAAAATTAACAATTATGTCCCTAATTGAGAAAGACTGCATATTATTATTTGATGAGATGCAAATCCAAGAAGGAATTAATTATGACATTGCAGACAAGAAAATGGTTGGCTATTCCACATTAGGACTCAATGAAGAAATGGCTTCACACATACTAGTTGGCATGGTAAGAGGAATGAACACAAAGTGGAAACAACTGATATCATGGTATTTAACAGAAGAATCAGTTTCAGGAGAAAAAATGAAATGTTTTCTATCGGAAATGTTAAAAAAGCACTTTGATATTGGTCTAAATGTGAAAGCTATTCTCAGCGTCATGGGGGCAAATAATCAAGCTCTGTGGCGAGTTAGGGGTTAAATCAAAAAAAGATAATTTATGTAACTTCATAAAATTACTTAACAAAATGGCGGAACTGGAAGGAGCCATGCAATAGCGCTCTCCAACAGCGGTTTGGAACCCCTGTTATGATGGATTCATCCTCTGTTTTGGCTTGTTTAGCTGGTAAATTATTTTTACATTTACTGTATTGATTCCATTTATTACCTGTTATCATGCCTCGTGAAAATAAGTTGGCATCAGCTTCAAAATTAACTACTACGCGCCATCTTTCATGCGATTCACCGGCGAAAAGTGTTTCCGACGAGACGTTCGCTTCCATGTTCGAAAAAAGCATTGTCGCTTATTTTTCTGACTCTGCATCTTTGGACAGACTAATTACTTTATTTATCGATAAAATTATCGAACGATTGAAGACAAATTCCACTTTTCCGACATAATTCCAAAGATTGAACCCTTACTCGAAAATATGGAATCGACCAGCAATCGACTCGTCCACCTTGAACAACAATTTAGCGATTTCCAAGCGAAGCTAGATTGCGTTAACTTTACTTCCCTCCAGGATATATCGACTCGCCTGGATGCTGCCACAAAGCACATCGATGATTTGGAGCAACATTCCAGGCGCTCAAATATTCGGATCTTCGGCGTCCCAGAAGAGCCCATGGAGCAGCTTCCCACCAAAATGTCCGAGCTACTTTCCAATGAATTGGCCATCACCATCGATAGCACAAATTTTGTAGCTATTCACCGTATTGGACCTCGCTCTTCTCAAGCCCCTCGTCCAATTATTGCTCAGATGTCCTCCTCGTCTCTTAAGGACTTAATAATTAAAAATCGCCGGAGATTAAATGTTATTAAATCGCCGGAGATCAAAAATAATCAAGAATCGCTGGAGAAAAGGTCAAATGTATCGACGATGGTTATCGTCGAAGATTTGACTGCTGCCAGGTACTCTCTACTACGTGCGGCCAAAGCTAAATTCGGTCCCAGAAACGCTTGGAGTTTTGGCGGCCGGATCTTCACAAAAAATTCTTTGGGCAAACCGCATAGTTTATCTTCTATTGCTGATTTTCCACATGTCAATTAAAATTATTCCAAATTTAGCTGATTTGTTTTTGACCAGTTAAAAGTCTGTTTATGTTTTTTTACTTGCTAACTTTGCCTTAATCTATGGTTTGATATATAAAACGTTTATTATAATTTAATTGCTCAATTTGTCAACCTATTTTAAGGTTATAATTCATTCATTTTTTTATTTATGTATTTATTTCTTTTTTGGTTGAATTGCAGTTTTTTTGTTTGTTTTTTTTTTTTAATAGTTGAGTTAATGTTATGCTGTTTCCCTTTAGGTTCCATCTCCGCTGTTGTTCTAATTTTATTTCAAATCTTACCTCTTTCTTTTTCATTGCCTACCTCTTTTCATACTTTCTCTTTAGTTATTCATCTTTGCTTTTTCTTTAGAAACTTTTTCCTCCGTTAACTGTTTTTTGCATTTTTTTTTCTTTTTTTTTTATATACTAGTTTTTATTTTTATTTATTTATTGGTTTGTTTTTTCATTTATTTATTCATCTTTCTTTCCTCTTCACCATCTCTCTATTTATTTTGGTTTTCTCTTTCTACCCTTGCCTGTGGATCGCCGTGAATTGTATACTGAGATACTTTCTCCTTTAAATTTTTTTAATGGCGGCCTACAGCCTTCCGACTTCGTTATCTAACTTAAACTCTCTTATTAATTCGCTTCATGTCACAGCAACTGATCACTATTTTTCTCTTTTCTATGTTAATATTCGTAGCCTTAATGCAAACTTTCCCGCTCTGTTGACAACTTTATCTAGTATCACACTTATTCCTAAATTAATTATACTTACTGAAACGTGGACTCGCAACTCAGCTGAAGTCCCTACACTCGACAATTACAATGTAACTTCCATCCATCGTCCTGATAAACGTGGAGGGGGCATCTGTATTTATACTTTTAACTCCTTACATTACACAATTATACCTGAAATGACTCATATTTCGAGTGATCTCGAAATATTAACCTTAAGTATTAACGATAAATATATTATAATGACAATATATCGCCCTCCGTCAGGGTATTTCTCATCTTTTTGTACCGCACTTTCTTCCATACTATTTGATGCTCAATTGTCTAATAAGCAAATTATACTAATAGGAGATTTCAACATCGATTTTAACAAACCCTCCACATGTCTAAACTCTTTACTCGATCTCACTTCCCGTTCTGGCCTTATCGCTATTTCTGGTTCATTTACCCATTTTTCTCCTTATCATCGAACATACTCCGCTATTGATCAATGCTTTACTTATTTTAACTCACCTCTTCTCAGCAGCCAGTCTTTAGATGTCTCCATTTCGGGTCATTTCCCCCTTGTCTGTATTTTTAATACAAAAATTTATGGCAAACGATTTCCAAATCCAGATATTCGTTTACGGAAAGTGTCACCTGGTCGTATTGCTGTGTTCAAGTCTTTCCTTAGTTTAACCAACTGGACTTCGCTATTTGCTAATACGTACGATACGAATCAAATTTTTAACATATTTTTATCTCAAGTAAGACTTGGCTACAACCGATACTTCACACAGTACTCCCCCAGGGTGCCTCCAATGGATTCCTCAATTACGAAGCCATGGATTACCTCCTACATAGTAACCTTGACCAAAAAGAAGAATATTTTGTATCGTAAGCTTCGCCGTAAGCACTCACCCACTATTAACCAAGCCTATAAAACTCTTTCTAACAAGATAAAACAATTGGTTAATAATTCTAAACGTTTGTATTATACTCGTTTATTCTCTCAAATGTCCTCTAATAAACAGAAATGGTCACATTTAAATAAGCTATTGAAAGGTCCTACGTCTATAACTCTTCCTTCCCAGCTATCTCTCAATCCCGACTCTCCTTCCCTTACTACTTTTCTTATTGCTCTTCTTCCTTCTTCTCCCGATTCAAACACCTCTCTAGTTTCTTATCCTTATAAGATTGACCAGAATCCCTCGTCATTTTTCGCATTCCCTACCTCTTCGGAAGAGGTGGGAAAAGTCATCACTCAGTTGAAATCTTCTGTTGTCCCAGATCCCCATGGCTTTCGTTCGGATATCATTCTAGCTGTTAACTCTCTCATAGTAGCTCCCCTCGCTTTTATTTTTAATCAATCTTTATCCACTGGTACATACCCGAAGCTTTGAAAGTATCCAAAATCACACCAATTTTTAAGAAAGGAGATTCTAATATTTATTCCAATTATCGTCCTGTTTCATCATTACCGATTTTCGCCAAAATTTTCGAAAAATTGTTTTATTTTCGTCTTTCTCAGTTCACTTATTCTTTTAATCTATTAACTCCTTACCAACATGGTTTTATACCCCGTCGCGGTGTAGAAACTGCTTGCTATGACTTGATTGAGTTTGCATCTTCTGAAATGAGTACAAATAAGCATGTAGCTTCTATCTTTCTTGATTATTCTAAGGCATTTGACTCTATCCCTATTCCACTATTGCTTTATAAGTTGTCCAATTTTTATAATATTCAAGGTCCTCCACTTAATTGGCTTTCAGATCTTTTAACTAACCGAAGTTATTACCTTGAACTTAATGGAACATCTTCTGCAATTCTTTCACGCAATCTGGGGGTACCACAAGGATCGATTCTTTCCCCATTGCTCTTTAACTTATTTATCAATGATCTGCCTAACACGCTGAATATGGTAAACCCTATCTTGTACGCAGGCGATGTGACTCTATCGTTATCCCGTTCTAACATCTCCCAACTATTGGACGATATTAATAGTGCTCTCTGTGAACTTAACCGCTGGAATGACGCGAATTCTTTATCTCTTAATACTGCTAAATCAAAATTAATGTTTTATTACCAACGTAACAAAAGTAACATTCCTATCAATCCTCCTATCTATTATGGTCTTCAAATATTATCAACTACTAGTTCTTTCAAATACCTTGGCTTAACCATAAAACATGACCTTACCTGGGATTTGCACGTTGACTTCCTTTTAAGAAACCTTAACAGGTACCAAGGAATAATTTCCCGACTTTACTATCTTCCTAATTACTTATTGATACTTCTTTATTATTCTCTGATACATTCTTCTCTCTGCTACTGTATCATTTTTTGGGGTTCATTAACCTCGTATAACACGACTAGATTGTTAAGACTACAGAAATGGTTCCTACGTACTATCACCAAATTTCGTATTCCGCAATCTGTTTCTCATTTTTTTTGCTTTACTTCAAATCCCAACGGTTCGTCAGATCTACTTTATACAATTATGTTCCTTTGTTTTTAAGGTCATAAATAAACAGCTAATTTTATCCCGTCCTTTCAATATTATTTCACAGTTAGATAAACACAATTATCCTACCCGTAAAGCTAGTGATATTCGTTTACCAGTAGCTAAGACCAACTACTCTCGTCGCTGCATTTCATATGCCGGTTTAATGTTTTGGTCTTATTTACCAGAGGATGTTCGGGATATTCCATCGTATCCGCTTTTTAGAAAAAAGCTTAAAGCCATTTCTTTTATGGATCAACGTATCGCCTATCTCTAATTTACTCTTAACGGTTTTTTATTTCTTCTTTCTTTAGCTTTTTTTCCTCTGTCCTCTTTCCCATTCTTTTAGTTCTATTTTTATTGTATCTTTGGTTTAGATTATAATCTAATCATTATTTATTCTACTTGTTTTATGTATGATTTTGAATGATATTTTATGCATATTTTGTTTATATAACGCACAGTGAGGTCAATATGACCCTTATTAGCGCTTGTCTGGAATGGTTTGTCACGTTTTCTTTTTGTTTTTTTTTGTATTTATTTAGAGGGCTTTGTTTGCTCCAACCAGTTCGGTTTATTGTTAATTCTTATCAGCTTTTTGTTAATTCTGTTGTCATTTTCTAATTATTCGTTAACTAATGACTAATCTCGTTATTTATTTGTTTATATATATATGTGTATATATACATTTGTATATGTATGTTTTTGTTTTTCTGTATTTTGACACATTACGTGCTGCTGGGGACCTAACTCGTCGGTCTATGACTATACCAGCCCCGGATATGCACTGTTTGTAATATTAATTATACTTAAAATAAAATAAATAAAAAATAAAAATATGACGAACATTTGATTTACGTTTTTGCTGATGTTCCTCACATTTTAAAAATTGTGAAAGCTTGTCTTCTTTTTCAAGATATACACTGAACCAACTGGAACCGGGAGAGTCTCGACAAAGGAATGGGAATGACCGAGGGATCTGTAATCGTGGTAAGTGGCCTTCCAATAAGAAAGTGACCTGGTGTCAAAAGTTCAAAATCCTCAGGTTCACTAGATAGCGGAGTCCAAGGACGAGAGTTCAATACCGCTTCGATTTGGGCTAGAAGAGTATAAAGTTCTTCAAAAGTTAATTTGGCATTGCCAATGACTCTTTTGAGATGATGCTTAGACGATTTAATACCTTCTTCGCAAAGGATACCAAAATGGGGAGAACGAAAAGGAATGAAGTGCCACTGAATACGCAGAACGAGTAATGCAATGCTCGCTGGACTTCAAAAACACGCCAAGATCTCGCAGCAAGGAACGGGCTCCCAGGAAATTTCTCCCGTTGTCAGAAAAAAATGTGTGAAGGGCAGCCACGACGAGATACGAATCTTCTTAACCCTCCGGTGGGCGCGCCCGCGGCAGAAAGCCACAAATTTTAGTTTCTGAACTGTCCCCTAGGTACCAGTAGTGTTTACTGTCTGTTCTGCCTAATATGCAATTTTCAATGTAGATGGCAGTATTTCCGACATGCGGATAAATCATGTGCATAACGCTTCAGTAGCTGTGGTGCTTTGAAAAGAGAGTGACGTGCCTGCGGCTATTTTGCCGCCTGCGCGCCCAGTCATGTTAAGTGTTAATCTTTAGTTAGTTTTGTGATGTTTTTTTTTTTTTATTTTTCATGCATATTTTGACCATTACCATAGAATCAAACGTCTTCTTAGAGCTTGGTTAAGTTTTGTTTTGAATCTTTTGGTTTTCGCCTATTCTATATACCGGTGCCTGTTTTTCCTGTTATCTGAGTTTGTGTTTACGTTCAGGTCTCATGGATTTCTGCGCTCTGAAGTCTTTGACGAAGTAGTCAAGGAATTATCAGCATTGTCGGAAGAAGAAAATGAAGAGGATGAGTCAGATGACCCAGATATGGAGGATGAAATGATACGAACTGACAACCACAGCAGTGACTCAGCGGATGAAGCGGAAGCCGATCAACTAACTGTGCCAGAAGTCGCTGAAGATGATTACTATTTTTACATCGGGAAAGATGGAGATACGCTTTGGATGAGTAACCCTCTACCTTCAACTAAACAGAAGGCCAAAAATATTATGAAAATAATGCCAGGTCCAAAAAGGAATACTACAACTGCGCAGAAAGAAGTAGACACGTTTCACCTGTTCATTACTGATGCCATGATAGATGATATTGTAACTCACACTAACAGATACATTCAGCAAAAAAAGAAATGATGTCAATTATGGTAGAGATAGAGATTGTAGAGAAACTACAAAAGTGGAGGTCAAGGCTCTCTTTGGTGCGTTATACTTGATACGCATAAAAAAGGGATCACATACAAATTGTGCTGAACTGTGGAATTCCGATGGCACAGGAATGATAATTTTACGCGGCTCTTCAGTTATAAGCTTTTCCGATTTCTGCTTCGAGCCCTTAGGTTCGACAATTTAGATACACGGAACGAGCGAAGAGCTATGGACAAACTTGCTCGTGATTTTAACCAAAATTTTGTGAATAACTGTTTGACTCACTACAATGCCATCAATGAAACCACAACGCGGAATCCTTCAACAGAGTAGGAGAGACCCCTCTTGAGGGGATGTCGGCAGGTTTTTTTCCACTGGAGAGTGTCTGGATTTCAGATATACGATTGGCGACAAACGTGTGTAGACGATCTGAATGGATTTTCAACCAACCAAGTACAATAGTGGAGTCAGTCCAGAAGAAGCACTGGTCAAATGCAATTTGGAGCGCAGAAGTAATCTGCTGGACTAAGCGGGCGAGAGTAAGAGCACCACAAAATTCTAGTTTGGGAATAGATATAGACTTGAGAGGAGCCAATTTGGCTTTTGAAGACAATGAGTTTGAGAAATTAGCACTGTTTTGATCAACAGAGCATACATAGGTGAGGGTGCCATAGGCTTTGACGGACGCGTCAGAGAAGGCATGAAGCTGTATACTTTTCGGCTCATCGTCTGGGGAAGGAAGATCCTCTTTCAAGTTCAACCATTGAGTGGACAAGGAGCGAGGAATATTATCGTCCCATGAAAATTTCTCTAAGCAAAGCGCTTGCAACATCATCTTGGCCTTAATAATGCAAGGGCTTAGCAAGCCAAGAGGGTCGAAAATCTGCGAGATGTCGGACAGGATAGCACGTTTAGTTATCCTTTTTGTCAACTTATCATCGAGTGGCGACCAGTGCAGTCCAAGAGTCTTTGTGGTATCATGCGAGCCAATATCTACTAGGATAAGATGAATGTCGGATTCCATGAAGTCTGAAAGAATTAGAGGCTCGTTCAAGATCCATTTTCGTAAGTTGAAGCAATCAGTTTGCAAAGTAGCAGAAAGGTTTTTGCACAGTACCTTTGCTGTGGAGATGTCGTTCGTTCCACTCAACAAATCGTCAACGTAGAAGTCTTCTTTTATAATTCGAGAGACCTCAAGAAGAGATTCAAGCATTCAATACCCAATTCGTACAAACATCGAATTGCTAAGAAGCTAGCAGAAGCGGTACTGTAAGTAACAGTGTTCAGATTATAGGCTTTGATAGCGTCATTTGGATCAGGTCTCCATATGATGCGCTGCAAGGGTCTTTGAGATTCATCAATCAAAACTTGGCGATACATCTTTTCTATATCAGCAGAGAAGGCGTAGACATGTTTGCGAAATCTGATTAGAACACTGAACAGATCCTGTTGAATTGTAGAGCCAACCAATTGTAAGGAGTTAAGTGATTCACCCGATGTAGTAGGAGCAGAAGCATTGAAAACAACACGAAGCTTTGTGGCTAGGCTATCTTCTTTGAGAACACCATGATGAGGTAAAAAGCAGGAAACCTCAGAAAGTGCAGGATCACAAACGGACATGTGGCCTAAGTCTTCATATTCTTGCATAACGCTGATGCAAGACAGTGTTGGAAACAAATTTTCTTTCAAGATTTAGAAGAGATTTTTCAGGAGTTTCGTATGAATCACCTAATACTTCTGGAGCTTTATTAAGAGGAATACTGACAATAAATCGACCACTAGAATCACACTTGGTATGGCTCTTGAAGTGAGATTCACATTCGTCTTCTTCCAAGGTGCGGAGCTTAGGGTTAACGATTTCTTCCATTTCACGTAATAGAGCGGCATCACGATCATTCAATGGCGTAGAAGAATTTGCAGGTGAAAGTTCTTGTATGTAGGATTCAAAATGAGTCAGCTTAGCTTTGATGTAGGATCCATTGTGTTTGATGAAGCCAGCAAATTGAAGCAGGAGGAGATGCGTAGAGACAAGATGGCGGAATGGCGGGAAACACGATCAGTGTTGACCAAACCACAGCATGGAGCGGCGAGAAAACGGTCACAAACACGACGAATAATCAGTACACCTAAGTGGGAGTAAGAAACATCACGATGTCTTCTCAGTGAAAACACACATTCAACAGTTCGAAGGACCAGGAACAATCATCAACTGAGCTCATGAGAACTAAAGCACTCGAGAGATATAACTTCGTAGTTGCAAATATCATCCGGCTCAAAGGACCAAAATGTTTATGTTAATTATGATGAGAAACTTAGGGAAGTGTATACTTGCGATTCATGAGTTCATAGATGTTGTATTTGGCGAAAGAAACGACGGCAGTACACGATTGTACGAGAGGTATAAACAAACTATGTTTATTCATTGAGTGCTACAAAGAAGGGAAAAGAACAAGTAATGCCACCAGTGGCAAAACTGAAAAAGGCAAAATACGAAAATATCCTTAACACATATAAAGGCAGAAACAAGTCTTTGATTTATATCAAAAGTTTGCTTTCCAGTTATTTGTGAAGTTACATCGCTGATGGTAAACTCACATTTTCGACATTTTAGAAAACATTTCATTACACATCCTAAATTAGAACAGTTTTTTTTCACTGCAATTTGAACATTATATGTTATCAAAGAGTTTTTGCAGTTTGCTTCTTTCAATAAGGATATTATTTACTGGTGATGATAACAAGTATCCATTTTTTTTTCACTTGAATGATTGAATTTCAAGAAAAGACTGGTTACCTTAATTTGCAGTTACTGTAAATAAATTACATTCATATTCCTATCAAATGATATTTAAATAAACTTTTTCGGGAAAATGATTACTACAAGTATTTCTTTTCAATACTTACTACCTTGCATGTTAGTTTCAGATTTCTCGGACTCTTTTTCTGCTTGATTTTTCTGAAAATTTTTAGTTCGGGATTTGCATTTCTTTCCAAAACGATGAATTGAACGAAATTTTTTATATTTACCCATTATATAGATTTACGGAAAATTGTCTAAAATAAACTTTGAAATCAAGGGAAGCAACACTACCTTTGACTTATTTAAGCTTGAGGAAAAAAAGAAACAAAACCAGATACAGTTTCAAAAAGAGAAAAAAATTTTTTTCGCTTCCATCTAGTGATAAATTATGTAATTAAATGCAGTTATAGAGGTTGAATCCCTTCTTTGAGCAAAAAAAAAAAAAAATTATTTAAACCGGACGTATAGAAAAAAATTATTAAAGTTTGAATCTTATGAAAAATTATGGCTGAAAAAAGGTGTTATACCTTTATCAAATACTTAAAAATAAGTGATTATAATTTACTTTTTGGGAAAATGACTTTACGAATTTTATCTAGATATATCACCATCATTTTCAGCAAAAAAAAATCGATATTTTTTTCCAAAAATTCCATTTTCAGGGGTTAAGGGTCCCCTTAACAACTTAAACAAAATGGCGGGCAGGGAATGGCTGAAGGCAAAATCAATATAAACAGGTCTCGCATTCCCTCGACCAAAACGTAAACAGGTCTGCGCATGACTTCAGCATTAACAATGCCAGCCATTTTTTCTTCGCTGCTGAAGTATTACGCGCGCAAATTTGAAAGTTGTACAGAAAAATCATGGCCATTTGCGCAATTTTCGGCTGCAATAATCATACAGACAAACGAAAAGAATCTGATTTACATTTTCATCCCTTTCCAAAGGACCAACAATAGATATGGTTACGTGAATGTAGGCGCCAGGATAAAATAAAGATAAAGAATGGTAAGTCATTATTACAAAGCTTGATTTATTATTTTCAAATATTTCAAAATTTGTGATAAAATACAAATGCTGTAGTTTGTTCTGAACATTTTGTGGAAGATGGCTACATGAATTGGATGCAACATAAATTGATGAACAACTGCAACTTAATTTTAAAGAAGACTGCTATACCAACGAGGAATCTTCCTAACCAAATGCAACTCAGTGATGAAAATTCAGCACGATCTGAGCGACTTAGAAAAAGGAGAAAAATAATGTGAGTTTTAAATATTTTTAATGTTGTGTTAATATTAATAGAGAGTAATTAAAAAAATTTATTTACTGACAGTGGCAGTGAGGACAATAATGAAGAGGTAAATGAAGCTGCAAATGAAGAAATGAATGAGGCACCATCAGTTTTAAATGAGCCTGCTGCTGCTACTGCTACTGCTACAAATGAAGAAAGCTGGGAAGAAAAATACAACAAGGCTAAAGAAATAATACAATGCTCAGAAGAGCAAGTCAGCTCATAGCAAAGAAATGAATAGTTTAAAATTAATATTTACTCCTGGTCAAATTCGAAAGCTCATGAACCTATCTAAAAGGCAATGTTGGGAGAATGAAGATATTGCAGAGGCACTTACACTACATAGCTTAAGTGCAAAATGTTATAAATATTTACGTGACGTAAAAAAAAACCATTACCATGTGAATCTACTTTAAGGAATTGGATTAAAGATTTAAAATTTGAACCAGGTGTATTAACCACAGTGATAAATTTAATGGGCAGTAAAAGTAGTGTTTTAACTAATTTAGAAAGATTGTTTTTTTCAGTTTTGATGAAATGTATCTTTCACATAAAATTGATATTGATAAAGAAACTGAAACCGTATGGGGACCTCATAAAGCTGCATTGGTAGTAATGGCTCGTGCATTAGTTGGTAAATGGAAGCAGCCAATCTATCTATATATATAAAGAAGGATGTTTGTGGGTCTGTCTGTGGGTCTGTTTTTTATACAAATCTACAGTTTTATTCCGATCTTGATAAAATTTCGCATACATGACCTTCAAAGCATGAGGAAGGTCACTGTCTACCTCAGATTTCGGAAAAATAATAAATATCGATAAAAAATCGATATTCATGGTTATGGCAAGGCATATTAATGAGAAATATCTCATGATCAACAATGCAAGGCAAAGTTTGTACAACAATAGGTATCAACAATGGTATCAACACGCAATTCACAAACGCTCTGCATGGACCAACAATCAATATCTCATGACTAACAATGAAAGGAAAAGTTTGTGCAAGTGTAATTATCCCGGGCAACGCCGGGTACCTCTTCTAGTCTATATATATAAAGAAGGATGTTTGTGGGTCTGTCTGTGGGTCTGTTTTGTATACAAATCTACAGTTTTATTCCGATCTTGATGAAATTTCGCATACATGACCTTCAAAGCATGAGGAAGGTCACTGTCTACTTCAGATTTCGAAAAAATAATAATTATTGATAAAAAATCGATATTCATGGTTATGGCAGGGCATATTAATGAGAAATATCGCATGACCAACAATGCAAGACAAAGTTTTTGCAACAATGGTATCAACACGCAATTCACAAACACTCTGCACGGACCAACAATATATATCTCATGACCAACAATGCAAATAAAAGTTTGTGCAACAATAGGTATCAACAATGGTTTCAACACGCAATTCACCAATAACAATGAGCTCAAAATGATGATGCAATGATAAAGCAATCCTTTCCAAGAATTATAACAATGAACATAAAATGATGATGCAATATGGATAAGTTTCAATTTGTAACAATGCATAGAATTCCTGTTATTCAGGTTTTTCTTAGAAAAGAGAGTTCTTAGTACTTAACAATTTCTTGAAAATCTTTAAAAATGATCAGTAGCTGGAGATAATGAAGAGTTAGCAGACTATTGAGAAAGAGTGGAAAGACGACAGAGAAAGCAAACCTTTAGCTCCGTGCTGTATTGAGCAAATGGGAAGCAAGTAAATAGAAGAATTGGCGACCGCTAGACTACCCAAAGTGATGAAAGGCCAAATTTTGCTTCAACACAGCGAGAGAAGAGTGGAAATTGCAACAACATCAAGTGTACATCTGAAGTAAGATTATCTGAGTAAGAAATTATTGGAGCGGTCCATCCATTGTGAGCCTTTAAAAAGATTTTTTTCGAATTTTCATTAAGAATTTTTACTGTATTAATTCTAAGCATTTTCATGTGTTTATTTTTAAGATATTGCAAAATTTAATTTAATTTTTTGAGATTGTTCTGTTTACATCCAAGTAATTATCCCGGGCAACGCCGGGTACCTTTGCTAGTTTATTATAATTTTGATACAAAACTTACAGCTGCTACATTGTTTGACTTAAATGAAAAATTATATTAAAAAATGTACATTGTTGTTGCTGTTAGGTGTGACATGGGACCTAATAATAAGGGCTTCTGGCGTGAGCTTGGAATAATATATCCGTATGGAAATGATAAGACATTTTGCATTCATCCATGTGATGAAAATACCGGGTGATTCAAGTCAATTTCTGACCATTTCACTCGAATGACGTGCATTAGGGATAAACAATTGAAAGAATATGAGCGCCATATCGAATTTCTAAATAGTTGGAGGTTGTATTGTTGCAACCAATGACGTATATTAAAGATAGACTCCGAATTCTATTGTTAACAGCGGCAAAAAGTGAAGCAAATTGAGCCATGATAGTTCTGGGCAGGAGTGAGCCGTGGAGTAATTAGCTGTCTGGCTGCTTTATTTTTGAAGATTTTGGGCCTGAGGAATAATTAATTCAAAACCAATCCTCAAAGTTAAACTGCGTACAACTGTACAAACAAACAAGAAAAAGGATCAGGAATCATTTTCCACAAAAATAAATCAAAAATACGTAACTAAAATGAAAATACGTAACTGAAAGACAATCGAAACGAAATTGAAATTGAAACCATGATCGAAAAATTGTTTATAAAATATAATAAAATACTTCAAATACAAAGTAAACGAAAAGATAAACATATCACTCCGTGATCGGCGTGTGAAAGAATTATTAATCAGCTACTCTTCTGTTTAGCCATACGTCTTGCATCATCTTCACTCACTTTCGGCCATGACAGTTCTGGGCATGGATCTTCCCAATTTGCTTCAAGTTACAACAATAGGATTCGGAGTCTATCTTTAATATACGTCATTGGTCGCAACGGCGCTGCATGAAAATCGTATTGTTGAAAAATGGCGCCCGCTTTATCAACAGAGCAGAAATGCAAGGTTATCGAATGGTATTTCCAGACAAAATCACCGGTAACCGTGCAAAGAAAATTCCGGAAGGAGTATAAGTGTCGAGACGCACCAGGCAGGCAAGCAATCATGGAATTTTGTCAAGCAATTTCGTGCCACTGGATGTGTTAAAGGCAAGAAAAAAGGCGAGAGCGAAGCTCGTGTTCGAACGGCCGAAGTTGTCGAAAATGTTCGCACAAGGTTGATCGATTCTCCTACCAAAAAATCTGTTCGCCGCCTATCCATTGAAGAAGGGCTGTCGTATACCACGACTTGCGAATTTTGAGAAAGGATTTACACCTGTTCTCGTATAAGATCCATGTTTATCAGGAGTTAACAACACTGGAAGACAGAAGCGACAACAATTTGCGATGGAGTTTGGAGCAGAAATGGAAGCCAATCAGGACATTGTGGACAACCTGTGGGTGTCAGATGAGGCCTTCTTCCATCTGTCAGGTGACGTTAATAAACACAACGTTCGTTTTTGGGGTTCCCAGGACCCTCATGAGATCCATAAGTCACCTCTTCATCCACGAAAGGTTATGGCTTGGTGCGCGATTTCCAAAAGAGGCATCATTGGTCCGTTCCTTTTTGAGGGCACCGTAACGTCACAGGCTTACCTTAACATGTTGGAAACCTTCTTCATCCCCGAGCTGCGAAGGAGGCGTATACCGCTTCGACATCAATGGTTTCAACAGGATGGGGCTAGGCCTCACACCACTAATGAAGTGCTAGACTTTCTCAATCAAAAATTCGGAAATCGTGTCATTTCAAACAGGTTTCCAGATCGATTCGGGGGTGGCTTTATTTGGCCCCCTACGAGTCCTGACCTTAACCCATGTGATTTTTATCTCTGGGGGTTCCTTAAAGACAGTGTGTTCACTACAGCACCAAGAACCCTAGACCAGCTGCGACAAAGCATCGTCGACTGCTTCACCCTTGTGGATGCAGAAATCGTGGATGGGGTTATGAACAACTTCACCATTCGGCTGCGAGCAGTTCAAAACGTTCGTGGTGGCCACATTGAGCATATCATCAAGACTTTTCCACGGGAATAAAAACGCCGAACTGCCTAAAATATCATACTGAAATGCTAAGTTTGTAAACATTAATGGGTCAATAAATCATAGTACTGAAATGGTCAGAAACTGACTGAATCACCCTGTATTAAGATTTATTTCTTTGCTGATGTCCCACATTTATTAAAATTAATTCGTAATAATTTATTTGATTCTGGTTTTGTATTATGCAAAGATGATGTAAACAAACTTAACCTTCCTGAGCTGCTAGACTTACAACAGGAAATAATTAGAGCTGATATTGTTGTTAATAAGGCAGTGTTAGAATTAGCAACAATATATAAAACTGATGATCTAAATCCCTTATTTAAAATCACAGCTGCTCATTTTAATTGTGAGAAAGCAACTAGGCAAAAGGTTAGATTAGCTGCACAAATTCTATCAAGTTCAATGGCAACGGCACTTGCTTTTCTTCGAATTAAGGAAATATTATCTCCTGAAGTTGGAGAATCTGGAAATGTATTAATATTTAAAATTAATGATTGTTTTGATATGCTTAATTCATATGTTAAATTTGGTAAATATGTAACTGCAAATGCATTTGGTGTAAACATAGATGCACAAAAAAAGTTATTTGAAATGAATAATTTAATGTCTGTTATTCGAGTAGGAGGTAAACAAACATTATTGCCATTTCAAAAAGGTATAATTTTGACAAATAAGTCTTTGCTTGGTTTGTATACTGACTTAAAAGAAAAGTATAATTTGGAATATTTATTAACAGCCAGATTAAATCAAGACCTTCTAGAGAATTTTTTTTCAAATATTCGTGGAGTAGGGATTAGTTATGATCATCCATGTGCTCTTAACTTTAAATACAGTCTAAAATGGTATTTACTTGGAAAGCAAGCATCCACATTTCTAAGCTCTAAAACAAATGCAATTGACAATACTAATGATGTTCAATTAATTAATTTGCAATCTGTTAATGATACTTCTGTTCTAACAAATGATATATTTGATAATTTAATTGATGAGTCAGAAATTAATAGTAATGTATCATCTATCACACCAAGTTTAGATGTTGAGTTTCCATGTATGACATTTTACTGAAAATAATATCATTAATGAGCATTATGATGTGATGTTATTAGAAAACTTTGAGAAAGAATTAATTTGTTCTAAGATGAAAGAAGAAGGCATGAAATATTTGTGTGGCTATATTGCATATAAATATAAAAAAACAATATTCAGATTTAGGTAATTACACAAAAACACTTCCAGTAACAACCAGTAACACAAATTTGATTGGCTAATGAATTTATCCCGTGGATATTTGTCATATCCATCTGAAAATTTATTAGAAGCTACCAACGTTATTAATACTGCCTTTGAAAATTTTCATGGTTCTAGTTTAAAAAAGGAAGGACAAATAATTACCACTGTGTCTAAACAAGCTGAATTGATGCTGAAAGCAAAACGTTGTGTACTACCTGTTGAAGTAATTAAAAAAATTGTAAAAACTAGATTAGATTAAGAGAAATGAACATTCAACTAATGGATATGTATAAAAAAAGCAAAAGAAAATAAAGAAATTTACAACTTATTTTTGCAGTTATATTGCCATTTCTTTACTAATAGTTTCTTCTACATAAATAATTATGATTTAAACATATAAAACCTTCATGAAACCTTTAAACGTTTTTTTTTTAACTGTAAACATGCTGTAAGCTAAATGTTCGATTCAGTGCCTTGGTAATCCGAACGTCACTTCCGGGAAGCCCACCCTGCGTTATTTGAAACGCCATCCCGATGTTGCCAGATGCACAGCTCAGCACATGAATGAAGCAAGAGCAAAAAAATGAAAAGCTCCAGAAGGTGGTTACTGATCTTGATCAGCATCAGCACCCAGAAAGAGTTAACAGCATGGATGAAAAGGGATGTCGATTGACTCTTCACAAACAACAACGTGTTCTAGCAAAGAAAGGATGGAAGCGCGTGTATCTCATTGCTAATGAACATACTGAAAATGTTACAGTGGTAACTTGTGTAAATGCAATTGACCGATTTCATAAGCTCCGCCTCCTGGAATGACGTCACAATATGGCGGCTCTGGAATGAAAACACGCGACGCTACTTCCAGGCTATCTACATGTGCGCGACGTCGGGCATAATGAAAACGAAGAGTATACGAAGGTTGAAAAGGTTTTCATTAACTATCTGTAGTCAGTATTTAAGCGGTTATGAAGCGGATAGCATTCGTATTAGGGAGCGTGGTTTTCAATTCTTTTCTGGCAGCTATATTAAAGATGTTTGGGTGGAAGACACCGATGGCGCATTTTTCTACGTGTTTGCGAGTTGTTGGCGTTCTCATAAAAAGAACGAACCGCCACATAAGTTAACATTGAAATTTTCCGAAACCACAAATACGTTGAAGATAGAAGAAGGTCACTGTACTTGCACAGCTGGGTGAGTTTGTTTTTCTAATAAATTTTTATTTTCTTTAAAAAAGCTATCCATTATTGATCAAGACGAATTTCTTTATAAAATTTGTATATAGGTCGATTGGTTCCTGTGCTCATATTGTGGGTCTTTGTTTTACTTTAGATGTTTTAACATCTCACAAGTATGAGGAGATCCCATCTGATCTTTCCTGCACCAGTTTGCCTCAGCAATGGGGTACACCAAGAGGTATTTTTTTTAATTTAGAGTGTTCTATATATATATACGAGGTCTGTTCAAAAAATACGTAGACTGTTTGAATTGCGCCGGCCCTGTTGGTCCCAATCAAAATCGCTTGGTGTCGCTATCTTCTGACAGATCCGCTGATTACAAGGCAGTTTTTTGATTGCAAATATCAGTATTGGTTGATTAGCTACGCGGTTGCTTGTGAAGTGTGTTTTTTTCGTTTGGCGGATTTTTAGAATGAGTGACTTGAACGAGCAAAGAGTTGCTGTGAAATTTTGTGTTAAACTCGGAAAAACTCGGATCATGTCACGAGATTTTGACCGAAAAATTGAAGATGCACCGCGTTGCTGCGAAGTTTTTGGCCCATTCAGCCCTCAGAACTCGAGAGTTTTTGGCCAAACACTCGATCACTGTTCTTCCTCACCCACCCTACTCACCTGACCTCGCTCCTTGTGACATCTTGTTTCTCAAACTCAAAAGACCTTTGAAAGGAAGGAGATTTGAGACGATTCCCGACATAAAGGCAAATGCGACGAAGGCGCTGAAGGACATCACAAAAGAAGCGTTCCAGGACTGTTTCCAAAAGTGGAAACACCGTTGGGATAAGTGTGTGCATCGGGGAGGAGAGTACTTTGAAGGGGACCCAGATGTGCAACTTCTGAATAAAGTATATTTTGTTTTATGACGTCAGTCTACGTATTTTTTGAACAGACCTCGTATATATATTTATAAATATATAATTGAATATAAATATATAATTTGTTTCCTAAAGGAATGAAGCTTATTCCACAAGATGTCATGGGCCATGTACAGCAACATGCAGTACCAAATGCAACAAGAAAAAGGAAAGGAGTAGAATCTACTTTATATGAAGCCAGGACAGAAGAGGTAACAGCATATAATTACTTGACATGTGGGTATTTTTGTTTGCTTTTGTTAATTAATTTTCATTGATATTCTCAGGCTAAACAGATAAACCCAGACGATGTGACAGTGCTTAAAAATTTTCTAGCTCAATATAACTCCACAGTTCCTGTTGCATATTTATTGAGTGAAAAATCAAGTTTAGTGGAAACAACATTTGGAGCTACACAAGCTTATTCACCTCTATCGTATCAACTGTCGTCTGCAGAGAGGACTACTGTGCTAAACACAGTTCACCATGCACGGTGCAGTTATTCTATTTTGCCACTTGATAAAAATGAAGAATATTTTGAAAATGTCCACAATACATGGTATCAGCAGAACATTGTGGTGAACCTCCCACAAGCACAGAAAATTGCAGAAGAAACTAAACTTCAAGCAGCTTGTAGTGAATGGCATAAACACACAAGACGACGACTATGCTCAAGCATGTTCAAGAGAATACAAAATAGAAAAGTGATAACCTTAAAATTTCTTAAAGACCTTTTTGAAACCAAAGATCTTGATCATGTAGCAAGCATTAGGCATGGGAGAAATTGTGAAAAAGTTGCAAAAGAAAAGTTTCTGCAAAGAAATAATGACTGTCATTTGCACGAAATTGGCATAGTCATAAATCCCTATTTTCCATTTCTTGCATCATCTCCTGATGGTGTGGTATGTACATCTCATGGTGTACAATTATTAGAAATAAAATGCCCATATAAATGGAGAAATGAGACTATAGCAAACATTATAAAAAATGATAAAAATTTTTACTTAAAAGATGGTGAAAATTATGAACTAAAGGAATCCCATGATTATTTTTCACAAGTTCAAGGTCAGATGCTAGTTACTGGCATACACAGTTGTTATTTTGTCGTATATACACATGTCGATATGGCAGTTGTAAAAATTAAATACAATAAGAATTTCTGTGAGAAAATGTTTAAGGACTTATTTTGAACACTGTATTAATTATTTAAAAACATTATAATAAAAAAATTTGAATACAATTTCTGTGTTTTTCATTTCTTCTACTTCAAAGCTACAGAAACGTTGGCTAGCATGCAACATACAGTCCAGATTTGATTTATGCTTCCAAGTGATGACAGTGGAATATAATCTGTTAAAATTTTAAAACCTTTAACTCTTCTGATAGCTCGTTCAACGTGAATTCTTTGCTGAGCTATAAGCTTTGTTAGGATCACATCAGGTGCATCTAATTGTCTTGTTGATGATGCTAGAGGTGGGATAACAAGTGTCAAGCCAACAGGCTCAAGCAGTTCACTTATATTGAAACCTTTGTCAGCCATTACTTTGTCTGTTTTAAGCATTTCTCCTTTATCGATTTTAGTTTGTAATACTTTAAGCAATCCACTTTTTTTTGTAAGCTCCTTATCACTGATACTTCCATCCCATAAAGCTGATATGAATATAATACCTCCACGGGGTTCAATGCCAATCAACCCCTTGACTGTATTTGAGCTTTTGTATGTAGAATATGTTTGAGATAGCAGCCTTAAATCATATGGTTTTTCAATTTTCATTTCTGTTGCATCTAGGATGACCATTACATTTGGGAAATGTTCCTTAAAAGATGATGGCATGTTTCTTAATATTACATCTCTTTGAGGTCATAGGTTTATTGTGCCCAAGCGCGAGTATAAAAAATTTATCCATGTTTTAAAAAGTCTACATATCCCAGCAGAACTTCTTTGGAATCTATCTGCCAAATCCTCAAATGCATGATTATGTCTGAGCTTAATAAGAACCAACAAAAAATTGGTCTTCCTTAGATAAATAACTGGAAGAAAGATCTTTAAAAATGATAGAATCAGAAACATCTCTTGGAACGACAAAATTGAGAATAGCCTGAAATAGCTCATATGAAGCTATACCAGTCCAGAATGAAAATTTTTGGGGATTATTAGAAAACTGATGCACAGAAAAACACTGTCGCATATTTTTTTGAAGGGTCACTAATTTCATCTCTAATTCTCTTTTTTCTTTTTCTAAATCGTCTATGCTCTTCATCAATTTTGCATTTTGTCCCTTAAGAGAAACATTTGTTTCGCATAAGACAGTGATCTGATGAACATGGTGGCACTTGGGGCAAATGCATCCTTTCATCTCAACTTCCATGTTTTCTTCTTCTCCATGATGTGTATGTTCAATAGGAGCGGCAAGAAGAATATCTGTCTGTTGCGTTCCTCCTCCTGCCTCAGAGAATAGAAAAAAATGAGAATAGAAAAATAAAGACATATGAAAATTAGAGAAAAGTGGGCAGTCTCTGCTTTAACCTTCACCTTGCAGTGAATCTTCTTTCCTTTTCGCTCTATTATGACATCTCTGTGAGCACTTTTCAGCTAGTTCAGTGTTGATTTTCTTTCCAGGGACTGATGATGATGGCAGATTTGTAGTGGGAACTGCGTTTGGTTTGAGACTTTTTTCTTATATGTATAACCTTGTTCACAACAAAAATATTGGAACAGAATACATTTAAAAATTAAATCAATAACAGATCTTCATGTAAATAACTTTCATGAAGTACTACTGACGTTAATGTAATGGTTTACCTGCTAGTTGCAAAAAGTCGTCTTCACAAAAATGCTTACTGCAAACGCGTGCGTTTGGTCCCGGTGTATTTTTTATTTTAAGTTTAATCTTCCACATTTGATATCGATTTGTATTCAGGGGAAAGCGATGAAACCCAACTTCATCACGTCCACGCATACTGTTACATCCATAAACGCAACAATTTGTAGGCATCGTGCAGTTTTTTCGGATAGTTTTAATAGAACAACTCTGAAGTGAGGATGCTTGGCTTATCTACGGTTCAGCTCAGCTATCACTCCAGAAGCCGCCATGATGTATACCTCCGAAGCCGCGACGTTATACCTCCAATGGTCATATTTAAAGGGAAACGTCTGAAGCCTGAGCATGCAGACAATATGCCATTCGGAACAACCATTGAAATTGCTGAAAAGGGCAGTATGACAATTCGGATCTTTATCAAATGGCTGGAGCATTTCTCGAAATTCAAATGTCCCAGAAAAGTTATATTCATCATGGATGATGCAAAATGCCACTTAGACTGAACAACTGTTGGTAGTGCTGAAAATAAAGACATCAATCACTCTGTTTTGTCTCCCCAGCTTTACAACCCAGAGATCTGTTTTTCGGTCATTCGAACATAACTGGGACCAAGAATTATTGAAATACGGGCACACTATTCAGATAGAAGCTTGACGAAACAGATTTGGATTAATCTTTACACCAATGTGGGAGAAATCCCTTACCCCCAGCCATGTTATCAGCGGATTTCCTGCCACTGGCATATTCTCATTACGCCCAGAATGCTCAGTCATGTGAGCTTAAACTTCACAGTTACCAATCCATCTGATCATGAAGATGAACCCACTGGAGCACGATCATCACCAGCAAATGAACACAGGTATGAGCCACCCATACAAATTCCACATTCTGTGGCAGCTGAAAATAAACAAAGTTCCCAGAACATTAAAAGCCCCGGCTCATCTTCATCGCTCTCATTTACTGAATTGCTCAAAACTCCTCGAAAATCTCAGCGTAAGCGCATTGCAAGAAAGGCAATTAACTTCAAGGCTCAAGTTTTAAGACGAGAACTCTTTTATATCTAGCTCAACTGCATCTACAAAGCTTAATAAGTCACATTTCAGCTATCTTAATTTAATAACTTAATCTAACTTAAGCTTAACTTGTCAGTAAATATTTTTAAATGCTCAATTTAGCCCAAAGGTGCCCAACACGAAGACCAGAAGGAAAAGGAAAGAAAACCACACAAAGGAAGAAATGCTGAACTGGCAGATGATGACAATGTTTCATGTCTTTATTGTGGAGAGCTCTCCTCGTAGTGAAGAGGAATGGGCAAGATGTGCTAATTGTGCTGATTGGACACATGAAGAATCTGCTGACATTGATGAAGACTGACATTTTCATATGTGGCCATTGTAAGAATTAAAACAAATGCCTACGTTTAATGGGGGAAAACGCGAAAAATTGCTCCAGTAAATGGCGCCTGTGTACCGAGCACTCCTATTCCTAGGGCAAAAACATGGCAGCTTATCGAAGCTGCACAGTAAACAAACTAAAATTTGAACTTTCAAGGCGTGAAATTTTAACTAGAACGAAAAATTGATTTGATTGAGAGGTATTCTTTGATATTTGGGCTAAGGCCTATCGTTCACACACTCCCGACTGTTTTCCGGGCTCGTTGATTTTTTTATTATTATTATACAGTATTTCTACAATCCACACACTCATTTTGCACATGGTATTTTGGTACTGTTTTTTGTTTCTGTTTTAGATTAGAAAGTTATGACAGAAACAACAATTTCAAAACAATCCTCTTCTTGAACCTATTATTCCCACATGGCCTATGACTGAGTTCAAAACAGTTTCTAATGAACACATGACACATCTAAAAACATTAACGTACAGTAATGTATTACATTACATGCAATTTAGAATGGCAGTAGACAATCGGGTCTATGATGATTGGTCTAACGCCGATTCGTCCAAATCCCGATTCGTCCAAATCCCGATTCGTCCAACTCCCGATTGGTCTAAATACCGATTGGTCTAATTCCCGATTGGTCTAAAAGGAGACTAAAATGACTGAAAAATTTCCATTGAAACCGAGAAAAGTAACTTGAAATATTCAAAACCTTTTTCCTTTAAGGAAATAAAATAGATGATGAATATGCATAGTTTACAGAAGTATTCAGAGCACTCTTTGAACAGTTACAGTGTTCATGTAAATGTGATCCTTGGATAAATACAAGGGTTAAATCCCGTTTTAAAAACGGGGAATTTTTTTTCAAGAAGGACAATAAATGAAAATAAATGAAACTTTATTGAATGCATTTTTTGCGATATATTTCTGATTTAATTATTCTTGAGCACCCTGTTTTTTATCTGATTTTTTTAAATCTGAATTTACTGAATTTTTTATTCTTATTTGTAAGGCGGGGGGGGGGGTCTTTTTAATTTCTTTTCTAATATTGATTTGCCAAATTAATTAATTGGCGATCGCGTTGGCCATAAAATTTTTTGATATTATAGTTTAAATTTATAATGCATTTAAAAATAACCTACACATTTAATAACCAATCCTATTGTTTATTTATTTATTTATTTATTTATTATTACTTCACATTTTCATTATTGTCGTTCATCCGGGTTAATATGACAGTAAATTTAAATGATAAATTAAGCCAAGAGCCTACGATCAACAAAGGAAAAGATAAAGGAAAAAGAGAAAAAACTTGAACAATAGATAACGGAGTTAATCCTTCTTTAGAATTCGATCACCCTTTTACCATTACTTCCTTGTTTATCAATCATGTCATTTTACAATCTCAGAGAAAATAAATAAATAAATGTTAACTTAATAAATTTGTGGCCATTTTAAAAAGTGTGAAACCCGATCTTGAAATAATATTGATATCGGGAGAATATGTATGTATCCAAAAATGTTATAATTTTTTGGAATTTTTGGAAATATTACCTTCTTCACCCCTTCGTCTAAACAAGGAAGTAATGGTAAAAGGGTGATCGAATTCTAAGAATTTAAAGAAGGATTAACTCCGTTATCCATTGTTCGAGTCCTATAGAAATTTCGTCGCAGGAGTCGCAGCGTCCTAACTGAACACGGCCTAAGAAAAGCCGGTAGTAAATTTAGGGCAAGAAAAAAAAAAACCAACAATAATATATAAGTTCCTGCCGTAAGTTTGCCATTTGAAATCTTCTAGTGCATTATAGTGATCTCCATTTTTTTTTTTTACTCTTCACATATGGATCCTGTCGTGTGAAAAACTGTGAACTCAGAAAGAGGAAAACCAAAGCTGGTGGTGAATGGTTATTTATTTACTATGCGAGGGAAAAGGATCAATATGACAAATCAGAAGGAGGCGTATTATTGGCGATGTGAGAGCAGAACCTGTAAGTCTACTGCAGTTACTTTTTATCAAGAAAATTGCCATTTCTTAAAAAATGAAAGTGACCATACTTGTGGATCTGCGGAAGCTAGTCGCCTTCATGTAGCAGCATGTCATAATGAAATAAAGGAAAAAGCTAAGAACACCAGCGAAAAACCTTCTCAAATAATTCAAGGCGTTCTTAGTGAAATGAATCCATCGATCGTACCATACATCGGGAAAAAAGACTCATTAAAGAAGATGATAAGTAGAACGCGAAAAGTTAGTGTGTTAGAGCCGTCGGATTTAGACGATTTATCCATTCCAGAGGAATATAGGAGAACACTTAGTGGAGAAATATTTCCTGCAAGAGAAGCAAGTATTGGGAGTGACAAAATTTTAATCTTTACTACCATTTCTAATTTAAAGAAACTTGAAGCTGCACGTTTTTGAATAATGGATGGAACTTTTAAAAACTGTTCCCATAATTTTTACACAGTTATACACAATTCACGCACCCGTTGGACCGCAGGAGAGAAGCTGCATTTTACCGTTAGTTTATGTGCTTATGTCAAGAAAGAATACGGAATGTTATATTCAGCTTTTCCGTGATCTTCTCGATTATGCTACAGAAAATGAAATAACCCTCTCTCCCAACATGATAATCACTGATTTTGAAATAGGAGCTATAAATGCATGTAAGTCTGAGATGCCAGATGCACTTAACAAAGGTTGCTTCTTCCATTTAGGACAAAGCATTTACAGAAAAGTGATTTCTTGTGGACTTAAATCTTTATATTCCGACAATGAGGATTTCTCTATGAAAATTAGACAGATGGCTGCACTCGCGTTTCTTCCCCCAAATAGAATTGAAGAAGCGTGGTTGCAACTAAAACCAACAATTCCCGATGACGGTATTCCTATAGCAACTTATTTCGAAGAAAATTATGTGAGCGGCAAAATTCGACGAGTATTAGGGGGCCAAGAATTGAGATATTCGCCACTTTTTCCACCATCTTTATGGTCGGTACAAGACCGAGTAGAAATGGGGATCCCGAGAACACAAAATAAGGTTGAAGCATGGCATCGGCGTTTTGAAATTTTAATAGGTTATACCCATGTAGGTCTGTTTAAAATACTCACAGAAATACAAAAAGAACAGAAAAATGTGGAATGTGTAATGGAGTGCATAATCCGTGGAGAAATAACATCGAAACTCAGAAAAAAGGACATTGAGCGAGAAAATAGAATTTTAAGAATATTCGCAGATGCTGAACATTATGAACTCTTAGATTATCTCAGAGCCTTAGCTCACAATTTAAAATTTTAATATCTTAACAATTGTAATTAACCATGTAAACATATTTTGTATTTTCTAAATATGAATAAATCTTATATTTCTTAACTATTAAACCATTTTTATATGATTTTTATTATATTTTCTTAGTTAATATTTTCATTATAAAATTATATAAACAGAATTAGATTTTAATAAATTATTACTTTTTCATAAATAATGTTCATAGACTTGTAAAATAATGAAATATTGAACTCAATTTTGATACCGATTTTCCATCGTTTATTTGAAAATTTTATTTTTTTAAATTTTAAATTCATTGTAAAGCAAACATTACATTATGCACAATTTAGTACAAATTCGAATACGTTTAATTTAACCATCTTCATTATATTGTTTAACAAATGAGATTTGCAAGAAGAAGTGAATTATTTTAAAGGATGAATAATTTTTAAAGGAAAAAGGGGGATGGAATGGGGAAATTGGAATGCGAAAGTTTCCTGGGGGCCCCCGTTTCCTGGGAGGGGGGTGGGAAGAGAGAAAGCGAGAAGACTGAGGATGCACCGGCCTGATGCATCATGGGATATGCGATTCGACGCAGAATCGCATGCGTTCGTGCGTCTATGTAAACCACCCTGAAGGGAGGCTCACCTAATCTATTTCTATGCTCGAATGCTCGAGGGTTTAGAACTGACTTATATGTTGCAATACTTTAAATATATAGCTTATAAATAACAATACATGTATTTACTATTTTCCCAATATCATGTGCTTACAAAGACAGAAGTGTGTGGGTGTGTGGGGGGGGGGGGTAAATAATGAAGTAGACCAGTGAGAAGTGAATAAAATAAAACGTAATAGCTGCAAATTACGATAAATATTAATTACAATTATAACTTTATGCATTAAAATTAAAATCAAAAAGGTCAGCTCATATCAATGGCCGAATAAGTAAACGCCCCCAGCAATGATAATTAATTTTATTAAAGATAACTCCCACCGCCGAGAAACAAATCGTGATCACATATGATTGCAGTCAACCTTTATATTGTTCTTCAAAGGAAAAATATAAACTTTTACTCTTTATATTCAAAACTGTCTATGTTTGTAATTATATTGCTTTCATATGGGATTTATAAAAAAAACGTTATATTTTAACTTCAGTTCACTCCATTCATTCACTTTATTTTCTCAAATATATGAAAAATTATCGCGCGTTTTATTTGCCTACAATCAGAGCTCGGGTAAAGGAAGTGATTTGAAATTTAGCATCTTAATATATTATTTATATTGTTCACGCAATGAAATGATTGAAATTTGCATAATATTTTTTAAAAACATAGAAAATTAAAAGTTTAAAATTCTTTAGAGCAATTGAAGTGAATTTTACCGACTTCAAAAAAGCAGGGTCTCTGTTTGACCCGTGCATATCCGTATGTTCGCGATTTTCTCAAAAACTACTGATCCGATTTGGATGGGGTTTTCGCTATTCCACTGAATATTTTTCTGGGAAGGTTTTTGACCCATGAAGTCGGTTCATTTTTGTTAAAAAAGTTTTCGTTAAATTAGGAAGTTGACTCAAGCGTTTTGTATAATCTAATTTATAATATATTTACCGAAAAATGTCTGTGTTTCCGTCTGTTTGACCGAAAAAAATGATTACTCTATTCTAATCTTCTAATACAGTAATGGCTGTTAATTAGTCGTTTATATCATAACGAAAATTAAATTCTCTCGCCAATACGATCGCTGATTAACTGAATCACCAAAATCTACGGATTAAAATTTTTTAAAAAATAGCCAAAAATAAATTCAGTAAATTTGCGAATGGCGTCATAAAACTCTTATCTGAAAATTATAGAACAATGAAGTTAACAAGTGCATGAAAAAACTTTTTCAAAAAACAATGCTAGGGAGAATTTTTTTTTTGATTCATGCATTATCATCGACTTTACATATGTGTACAAAATTTTAGCAAGATCGGATTAGTGGAAGGGATTGAAATAATGATTACAAGATTTCATCCACCAAACATGACCCAAACATGGTGAAAGTAAAAAATAAGCGTTGTAAAAAATAATAAGTAGCTATAAAAATAAAAAATATGTCGCTATTAATAAATAACCTTTAGAAATAAATTGGAATGGCGGAATGGAATATTCGCACAGGCCTACCACGAGGTCATGAAACGGACTCAAAAACAACTCATTTTTTTTTACTATTGTGGGGAGGGGGGTCCTTAAAACCTTAATTTCTCCAAAATGGCTCTCCGCTGCCAAACAGTTTCTTCTCAAAAAAAGTTCGTCTCAATGAGAGGAGCCATTTATGTCGTTTTTATTGTGTTTGGTTTGATGAAATAAATGCTTCTGTCATTTCTTCATTTTATAAAAAAAATTAATTTCCCTAAAAAGGCTTAGACCATTTCCAGGAAAAAAACGTCAATGCATAGTTTAAGGATCCCTCTAAATATGAATTAAAAATTTTTTACTAAAAAAAACTTGTTGGGGAGGGGTGGGGAAGGGGATAGTTTATAACTCCAAAACGGCGCATCACAGCCAAACAAGACATTACAAAAAATTCGCCTTAATGAGAGGAGTCCGTACATGTCAATTTTGTTGAGTTTGGTATGCTGGTTTGTACGCTATAGCCATTTTTTAATTTAAAATTAATATCTCTAAAAGGGTTACGCAATTGATATAAAATATACGCTAAGGCACAATTTAGGGGATCTCTAAGCATGTGTAATTTTTAGTCATTTCTGCTGTTTGCAGTTTCAGAGGAGTTAGCTGCATAAAATAAGTCACATACATACATTCATTCATACATACGTACATACGGAAATTCTTCTTTCAAAATTTCAACATATCTTTTCGAAATCTAAATTTTAAAGTCGATCTCAGGAAAAAAAAAATTGAGTTTCTGAAACAAACACATAGGCCTTCACTTTTAGTGAGTGGTAGGCCAAAAAAAGAAACACCTTAACAAACCTTTCAACAAGTATAAAAATTCTCATTTTTTAATTTTTCTTTTTTATGTAAAAATAAGCAGAAATCATAAGTTTTCTCTTTTTTATTTTAAATTCGTTTTCAGTGGAAGTTTTTCAGTCATTTTAGTCTCCTTTTTCATTGGGAATTAGACCAATTTGAATTTGGACCAATCGGGAATTGGACCAATTGGGATTTAGACCAATCGGGAATTGGACCAATTGGGATTTAGACCAATCGGGATTTGGACCAATTGGAATTTGGACCAATCGGGATTTAGACCAATCGGCGTTGGACCAATAGTCATTAGACCAATCGTCCTGGACCGAGACAATCAACATAGTAATGACATTAAAGCTATTAAAAAAGGAAAGCAACTTTATGCAGCTAACAAAATAGAAGCATGCAGCATTAACACAGCAAACCCACCAGATATCTATTTTAGTGGCATAGTTGCAGCAGCTATGAAAAAAAAAAAAGAAAATTTAGTTTATCTGATAATCATGTTGAGAGCTAGTCCATTTTAATCCATTTTAAAGCTAGTCCTTTATCCTTCGAAAATTTATGTCCTCCAGTTCTGTTTTTACATAATGGAAAACAACAGTACCGTGTCATCGTAGAAATATAGAACGTGTGAGCCTGAGTAAAGTGCTTGTTACTATGACGCCGCCCTGGTGAGCTGGGTCAGAAACGCTCCGCATTTTCCCCCATTAAAGTTCAATGAAAAGTGGTTTGTAACAATGTGAGATGCTTTTGTTTTTATTTTTTCTTCTCTTTCCATTACAAGCAGCTTAAACGAGACATGGGCCTTCTTCCCCACATCTGTTGGTACTAATGCCCAAATGCAGTACGTTGTGCTTCAGTTTTTAGCAGTTATTTCATCTCCCCTTTGAAAATGGAGAGAGACAATGAACCAATATATGCAATACAGCATTAATGATATCTCTTAGATGTTTTATCTTATCTTTAGATGATATTTTGTTAAAACATCACCAAACGTTAGCTGAGCCTTCTTCCCCCACCTACCTTATAATTACTAAGTATCGGAAGAATGGAGCTACTTATTGTTTTCACAATGTCCGTCTGTCCGTCCCCTTCATAATTTTCGCATTTTTTGATTTAGAAGGTTGAAATTCGGAATGTAGCTTACTACGGGCGTGTGCACCTTCACTATTTAGTTTGGTTTTGATTGGCCCATTAGGGTCGGAGTTTCGGGGGGGGGGGGGGGCCAATTAGAGATGACCAAAAGGTCTACGCGTATTTATGCATATAAAGGAGTGAAATTCGGTAGGGTTGGTTGGTTGGTTGGTTGGTTGGTTGGTTGATTGAAATTTACGGGCACAAAGGTTGCTATGGCCAATTTGCGCCCGACAAAAAGTTTAAAAACCCACATTTTATGGGACAAAAGTTTAAAAAATCAGATGAAAAAGAATTCATAAAAACGTGAATTACAAAGATGAGAAAAAAACAATAAAAAAATATGACTATGAGGATTTTAAAATCACTAATAAATTTAAAAATAGACATTTTTTCCCCAGGGTTCTCCCCTATTAAGAAATATAGTGTAGGGCAATGTAAATTGTGTGTAAAGGGCACTAAATAAAACATATACTCAATAGTTAGATACTGTATATACAATGCAAAATCAATAAAAAGATAACTATATGAATTTAAAAACATGAATAATTTTTAAAAATAGAAATACTTTTTTCAAAATTATAGGGTTGTTCCCCAACAAAAAATCTAAAGAATGATTCAGCCCTAATCAGCGTCGTAAATTAGTGTGTAAAAGCAACACCTCCTTGAAAGAAAGCCTCACAACTGAAAATTCATGCATTGTTATATCATCTTAAGTCGACCAAATTTAGGGCTTATGATTGGTAGAAATATGATCAACAATGGTCGAATTATGATGATGTAACAATATATGACGTTTCAGTTGTGAGGCTTTCTTTCTAGGAGGTATTGGTAAAAGGCACTGGATTGAAAATGCTTAATAGTCAGCATTGCTCCACAAAAACACAATGGAGCTGGTTCTTTTTTTAATAAATGGATGTGAGTAAGACGGCTGTGACCAATCCTAAGCCGAGTAAGAACGACGTCTTCTCCCCTGTTTGTTAGACAGGGTAATGACCACGGTGTGATGGTACGCTTTATTTCAAATAGTTTATTAGCGGGGTTAAGAGGCCGAGAAGATCTGAGTTTCTTAGAAATCACCGGGTACAAATGCTCGGGGATAGAAAGCAATTCAGAGATCGGTAAATGATTAATAGCGTGTTTTGCCGCCTTATCGACCCGTTCATTTTGCTGGATACCCATGTGACTAGGGATTCATGGATTCTTTGAACAAAAGGATTTTCAAAGTTAAATGATTCCAACGATTGCAAAGCACTCAGAGAATCAGAGAATATCCAGATGTTGGAATTTCGATAATAAAAAGCGAACTCTAACGCTTTGGCTATTGCTACTAATTCCGCTGAGAAGATGGAAAACTCGTTTGGCAAATGATAAGAAAATACCATGTTATCTATAAGGAACGCACAGCTAACCCCGTCCTCTGATTAGTACCCATCTGTGTATATGCGGAAGCCATCAAGAAGGGTTTCTAAAAAAACTTTAAAAAGTGTGTTGATTTCAGCTTCCATAAAATTTGATTTTTTCCCAACGAATAAGTTGTAATTTTATCTGGTTGGAGAAGAATCCACTGAGGGACATTTCTGACCTCTCGGCTATGCATGGCTGGAAATGAGAGGTTCAGGCTCTCCAGAAGATTCTGGAACAAATTGTTGATGCTTCTAAAAGAATGATGGGGAGGGATTCTAGGTTTATCAAATAGACACAACCTGGATGCAGACTTTAATCATATATGCGAAGAGCATATTTGAGGAGGAGTATGGCTCTTCTAAACCATAAAGGGGGTTCAGTAGCATCCACATAAAGACTCTCTAACGGACTTGTTCGAAAAGCTCCTATAGTAATTCTTATGCCTAGGATCTAACAGCTTCAAAGTACTCTTTGAAGCTGAGGCATAAACAACGCTTCCATAGTCTAATTTAGACCTAACTAGGGAGCCATATAAAAATAAGAGCATCTTCCTATCAGAGCCCCATTTGATACCGGAAATCGAACGCATAACATTCATGGCTTGTAAGCAACTCCCTTTTAAATTACGAAGATGTGGGAGCATGATAATTTTCTATCAAACGTCAGACCCAAGAATTTATGGGAGTCCACCACTGAGATAGGGGATCCATAAAGTGTAAGATCCGGGTCTGGATGGAGACCTCTCAAAGAACAAAAGTGGACGGCCCTTGTTTTTTTGGGTGAAAATTTGAAGCCTACTTCGTTGCTCCAGGTAACAAACTTGTTGATGGCTAGTTGCAGTTGACGCTCAATGAAGAACATTGAGGACCCTCGACAGTAAATGGCGATGTCGTCAACGTACAGGGAATAGTTCACAGTGGATGGAAGTTGTAAACAAGCTTCATTAATAGCAATGAGGAAAAGGATGGGACTCAGCACACTTCCCTGAGGGACACCATTATCCTGCGTAAAAGGGTCTGAGAGCGTTGACTCAACGCGAACTCGAAAGGTTCTATTCGCCATGAAATTACACAAGAAAGAGGGAAGATGTCCGGTAAGGCCGTATTTCCGCAAAAGTATTGCTATTCTATGCCTCCAAGTTGTATCGTAGGCTTTTTCCAGATCGAAGAAAACAGCTACGACATGTTGTCTATGTCTCTGTGCGAAATGAATCTCATGCTCCAACCAAAGAAGGTGATCAACAGTTGAGCGAAATTTGCGGAAACCGCACTGAAACCTAGACAACAGGTGGGGGTTTTTTCCAGATCCACACAAATCGGACGAAGACCATCCTTTTCAAGACTTTGCACATGCAGCTAGTTAGTACTATTGGTCGATAGTTTGCAGGGCAAGCGTGGTCTTTATTCGGTATTGGAATAGCAATAACAATTGCCTGTCTCCATAAATGTGGAATCTCTCCTAAGGACCGGATGTAGTTATACAACGAAAGAAGGTAAGCATAATCTTCCTGCGTCAGATGTTTCAGAAAAGACTATAAAATTCCATCTGGCCCTGGAGCAGAATCTCTGGAGCAACAAATGGCATAATGCAGTTCCCGTACAGTAAACGGGAAATTATATTTTTCGAGGATTCGAGATTTAAAATTTATAGCATGCGATTCCTCGATACGTTTTCGTCTTTGAAAGGAGGCTGAGTAATGTGAAACCTCAGCAAATATCCTTCCGAGGATATTAGCTACCCCATTCGGGTCAAAGTATGTATGACCATTTTCATTGAGAGAAGGGAGTTTATCCGGGAGTCGTTTACTATTTATTTTCCTAATCATGTTCCATATAGTTTGAAGAGGAATGTTCTTATTAATGGAGGAAATATAATCCCTCCAACAGAGTTTCTTATTCGTGGATATGATTAGTTTAAAACTGGCCCTTTTTTGTTTGTAAGTGATAAGATTCTCAAGAGTTGGTTGTGCGGAAAAAATGCGGAGAGCTCTCTTACGTTCTCGAACCGCTAGGGCACATTCTTCATTCCACCATGGGACTGGAATTTTCGTGTAAGAGGATCTACACTTAGGAATAGATTGTTCTGCCGCATGGAGGACGCGGGCAGTGAAATCCTCTACAGCCTCATCTACAGATGGAAAGGATGTTTTATTCTTAAACTGTAGATGGGATTGGAAGACCTGCCAGTCTGCCTTACCCAATTTCCAACGTGGTAGAGGGTTGGAAAAAGTAGAACTCAGGGGAATACTGATCGGGGAATGATCACTACCATGCAAATCTGGGAATACGTTCCAGGCTAAATTAGGTATGAAAGATGAAGAGGATATAGATAGATCGATGCAGGACAGAGAGCCGCTGGCTGAGTGGAGGAATGTTGGCGAGCCATCGTTTAACAGATTGATGTTAAAAGAATTCAAAACTTTCTCTATCATATATCCTCTTTCAGAGAGCTTTATAGAGCCCCAAATAGGACTGTGGCCGTTAAAATCACTCAGAATTAGGAAGGGGCTTGGAAGTTCACTCAGCAGAGATGACAAAGATTTTTCATCCGTATATTGATCCGGAGGTAGATACACTGAATATACAGTAAGAGGTGAGGGATCTTTGAATAAGACTCTAACTGCTACCGCCTGGAGATTAGATGTTAAATTAATGGTAGTAAAAGGCAAAGATCTTTGAACTAAGATGGCAACACCACCACAGGCTTTATTTCCCGATGTATAATCCTTCCTAATAAAATTAAATCATTTTAGGGTAGGAGACTGGGATGGCAAGAGGAATTTTTCTTGCAAAGCCAATAAGGAGAAGGAGAACTTACTAAGAGCTTGAGGTCTTCTAAGCGACAAAGAATCCATTAAGATTCCATTATAACAGTGCCTTGATGAAGGTTTTAAGATGTAGGTTTAAACTCCCGAGATAACTCCATGTCCTCAATAGGAGTCACCTGTAATTTTAAAGGGAAGTCTGGCCCTCCCCCCAAAACTGGAGAATTGGGAGAATTGGGAGAATTCTACTACACGTTTTTTGGAGGAGTAAGGTGACATCGCTGACGAGTGTTTCTTGCCATCTTCCCTTTCCGAAGTTTTTGGAGGAGTTCCAGGTAGTGTAATTGATTTCGAAGTCCGACTAGTGCTAGCAAATGGTTCTCTGGAGGTGGAAGTTCTACAAGAAAAGTCTGCAATATTCAAATCAGCCATGTTCCAACTGACTTAACAGAAGGACGACTCTTAACCACTGCTGCATAGTTACGCACTTCATTTTGTTCTACCTGCCTACGTGCTTCCGGAAAAGACAAACCCCCAAGGACACGAACCTCTTGGATTTTCTTTTCCTTCCGCCAAATAGGACAGTCTCCTGAAAAGGCAGAATGGGCTCCCTTGCAATTACAACAGTGGAACTCATTTGATCAAGCTTCCATCTCATGTCCGGGCAAGCCACACTTGCAACACACTGCATTAAAATGACAGTTTGTTCTCGTGTGGCCGTACTTCTGACATTGGAAGCATCGCAACAGGTTGTGGATAAAGGTCATCACATGACAGTGGATATAGCCGATATAGATGGTATCAGGCAAAACTGTTCCCTCAAAGGTAACAATGAAGGAATTTGTAGGATGAGGAACACCATTCCTCCTTGGAGTGATCCGGCGAATGTCAACAACAGATTGATCATCCAATTCGGCAATTTCCTCATCCTCTATTCCTTCCACGTGAAAACACCTTTCTTGTAATTCAAAGTTGCATGGGGAGAAACCGAAACGGCTTTCCCTGCAAACCTTTTCAAGGGTGGTGGCTTGTTTATCCTTGACGACTTCAATAAGTAGATGGCCATTAAAGAATCTCTTTACATGTTTTATATCCCAAACAAGCCGTTTAAGTTCTATTGCAACTAAAAATGGGGAGATGGTCTTAAACGCCTCCCCATTTGCCAACTTCATTCTAAAAACTTCGGATTCCTTGGCGGTCTTCTGCTAGGTCTCTCTTCACGATCGTTATTATTTTTATTTATTTATTTTTTTTGGTGATTTTGCTTTGGGTGTGTGTTTTTCATATTAAATGAAATTGAATTTCATCTCCCTCGCTCCCCACCTACCATCGAGCCCAACAAGGGGATGCACATTAGCACCAGGGATACGAGGGGGATATAGCGTGACCACCGAGAAGAAGGCCTGATAGCGCTTTCAAGGTTAACCCTCTACGTCATCATTACTGGTGCTACCATTGCGACCGTATCCCGGCAGTCACAGCTACACATGCTATTGGCCCCAACGCAACATAGCTGTCTTTGCGAAAGTCAGCGCGCCAGCTTTGAATTTTTACGTAGGGATTAATATTTCATCTTTACATTAGATTATAATGCAAGTGTGAAAATGCCAAATACTTGTTGTATACCAGGCTGAGAAGGGAATTACAGAACGGGTCCAAAAGTTCACGTTTTTAGTTTTCCGAAGGGAAAAAAGGACCTGGATAAGCGGATACACGCGGTCAAGAGAGAAAATTATGTTCCCACTAAAAACAGTAAGGTAAGCTATAATCTTCATTGTTTATTATAGAAAATTTTTATTTGAATAGTAATGTATCTTTAAAAAATTAAGTTAAAATAGTAATTGTTACATTATCAGTGAATTTAAGTAAACAGCAAAACGTCGGTGTTAATAAGCCTAATTTGTAAAGCATTTTTTACGCACTGCCTGTGCAAAATACATGTATGTCTAATACTAATCTGATCCGTGTATCAAAAAGTTATTCTAGTATAATGGAATGGAAGTTTAGTTTATGGGTGCTTCAACTGCAGCGGTCATTTGCACCCTAACAAAATGTTTTTCAAAACTTATTTAAGATACTCTGTGATATTATAATATTCCTATTTAATATTCTTATTAAAAGTAAATATGTACATAAATGTACAAAACATTTATAGTAGTAGACAAAAACAAAAATCAACAAGACATTTACAACTAATAGCAGTGTAAAAATCTTTATATACAGGGTGTAAATTTTAAGTTGACAAAGCAGAATAACTCGAAAAATAAGCTTCACACGAAAAAATGCGTAGAATCCAAAGTTGATTATTTTCGAGGGGGCATCTGCTGGTGCTAAAATTAGCCCACCCCCCCCCGGCCCCTGGGGGTGGGGCGGGGGGCAACTTTAAAATTTCAAATGGGAACCCCTATTTTTTATTGCAGATTCAGGTCCTACATAAAAAACTACGTACATTTTGTCTGAAACATTTTTTTTATTTTTGGTAGATGGCGCTGTAATTCAAGAAAATCCATTTTCTCATTTTTGCGTGGAAAT